>PVJL010006638.1:0-89114 GCA_004026885.1 Lyroderma lyra | reverse complement strand
TCCGTCTCTGCTCCCTTCCCTCTCCCCGACTCGCCCCTTTCTCGCCAGCCTTCAGGTTTACTTGCGATTTGTGGATTTCTCAGCAGCCGGTTTGTCACTCAGGGTCCGCTTTCTTGGCTCCTGGACGGCCGTTCAATTGTGTTTTCTGGGAGAGGCTTTAGGAACCTCCTCTCCAGTCGCCATCTTGTCTTCTCTCCTATAAATGCTACTTTCTAAGGCAAGTGTTTGTAGATGTGATTCAGTTAATGAACATGACATGGGGCAATTTCCAGCTTTGTCCAGGTGGGTTCTAGGTGCAATCACATGTGTCCTTAAAAGAAGTAGGCAGAGGGAGATTTCACAGACATAAAAGGTGAGGCAAGGTGACCATGGAGGCAGAGATTGGAGAGTTTTGGCTACAAGCCATGGAATGTGGGCAGCCACTGCAAACTGTGAGAGGAGACCAGCAGGTTCTTCCCCAGAGCCTCCCAAGAGTGTATGGTCCTGCAGACATGCTCATTTCAACCCAGTGAAACTGATGTGGGTCTTCTGGCCTCTTAAACTGAGAGAGAACAAATCTCCATTGTTTTAAGCCACCGTATAATGGGAAACTAATACAAATGTCAATATCATTTTAGAAAAAAGACTAAAATAACTCAGAGCAATACTCTCTAATAGAACTTTATATTAAGATGTAAATGTTCTTGACTTGCTCTAGTCATTAGCCAAGTGTGGCTGTTGAGCAATTGAAACTAAGACACTGAGGAAGTAAATGAATTTTAATGAATTTTAATGAACTTTAATTAAAATAGTGGGACTACTGGCTAACATATTGGACAATGCAGCTTAGAAGAATCAAAATATGTGCTTCTTATTTTCCTTGTTACAATCTAAACAAATTATGACATTTATTTTTTAAATGAAAGTCTCTAATTTTCTTCTCTCCATTTCGGAAACACCAATTTAGTCATTCATATTGTCTTAAATGTCAAAAATTTAGTGACAGGTCATTTCCCTAACTAATGTACAGGTCAGATTATTTTTCATTTGCCTATTTTTGAAGAATATAAATTATATTTATATCTTTTCCATGTAATTCATGTTTACAATAAGAAAAGATGTGTTAAACCTACTTGTCATGGACAATATTTCCAAAGTTACAGTGATTTAAGTTTACCTATACTGGAATTCAGACTGGAGTGGGTCCTACGATGGTGGCACTCTATTTCTTCTTGAACTTAGTGAACTGTTGACCTGAAGGTCTTGTTTTATTTTTCAATGAGGAAAGGAATCCTGGGTCTGTAAGTACAGAAAGGTAGACTAGACACGCCCTTCTATTTGTCCTCCTATTAGTAACAGTTCTGTGTGCTCTAGGGTCCCAGCAAGGAGAGAATCTAGGCTTTGACTACTCTTGTGGGAGAGATAAACGAATTCTCTCATCTTTAAGAAAACCCTTTAGAGGGTTTATCTGAGATTTATCTTAAACCTTCGGGTTACAGGTAAGTTTGTACTTCTTTTATTTTAAACTTTGCTGGAAGAACTTACAGAAGGGGGAGTCTCAATGTGAGGGCTGCTTCCTTTGCAGGGTATGTCTACTGTAGCTCCCCTTGTGAGTGTCATCTCTTTTCTGTGTGGTTCTTCTGTGGACACTCTGTCATCTGAGAAATTAGGTACCTCTCAAAGTTGAAGTAAGAAGTTCACTCTATTCCTGATGCAAAAGTTCAGTTCCAGGCCAGTGCTTCGAAGCCTTTAAGGTTTCTGCCATTTGTGCATCCTGACTTGTCTCGAGGATAATAGGAATTCTAATTTTAATGCATGTAAACTCATTTTAGATTATTCTGCTCCCTGTACATTCAATTTTCCCTCAAATTTAGTTGAAACAAGTGCATGCTGTTATTTTTGAAATTTAGTGATATTCCCAATGTCTTTTGACTCAGTAAGCCATCTCCCAAAACACCAGCGCTAATCTTAACTCTATACCAAAGGATCTACATGAAGCAGAAGACAGAGTAAGTCTGAGTCCACTAATTTAAAAAAATATATAGCTGCAATACTCAAACATTCAGTTAACAAAAGCCCAACACAGTATCTTGACGAAAGCAGTGAGTGTTTTGATGAGAAATACTAAATTATCTTTAACCAGAGTTTTCCTAAAACAAAGGTCAGCCAGCACCTTGGGGAACCAGATACATACAACTAAGTAATTTTTGTATATGCTTTAATTTGGATGAACAATTAATAAAGCTTAGATACAGCACCCAATGCAAATCATGGTGAAAAATAAGTGCCAGGCTGGAGGGTGAGGGAGGAAACATAGCAGGAGAAGACAAATACAAATGGATGAAGGACAGTGTTTTGTCATTTTCGTGCTGTGCTGGTGAGAATACTCTTGTCTAGGCAAGAGATACTGCCATGTTTGTTTGCTAGGGCTATAATAACAAATTATCACAAACCGTGTGGCTTAATACAACATATTTATTATCTCACAGCTCTGGAAGTCAGAAATCTGAAATCAATGTATTATCAGAGTAGGGTTCTTCTGGAGGTTCAGAGCTAGACACTGTTTCATGCCTCAGTTCTTGGTGTCACTTGACTTGTAGCTACATCATTCTAATCTCTGTCTTTACATGGCCTTCCTCCTTCTGCATTCTCATATGGCCTTCTTATAAGGATACCTGTCATTGGGTTTAGGATCTACCCTAATCTAGTGTGACCTCATTGTAAAGAAACTAATCATATCTGCAAAGACATTATTTCCAAATAAGGGTACATTTTCAATTTCTGGGTGGATATGAATTAGCGGGGAGTGGGGGCGACATTATTTAACCTGGTACAACATATATTCATTAAAATTGCTAAGAATTTCTGTTCAGATCAGTTTAGCTTGGTAGAGAATGAGAAGTAGTTCAAGAAGTCATCCTGTTTTCCTATTCAAATTAGATATTTAATTTTGTGCAGTATAAATAGGTAAAAGGTTCTTCCATTTTTGTTCATCTCTCACACACAAACACATCCACAGAGTAAAAAGATTTCTTACGTTGCTTGGGGATCAATATATTGTGACATAGATTCATAAACCCCCATTACAAAGGCTGACAATTACTATCGTGAATTCATCCTAAAAAAAAGTGCTACATACCTCATTGCTGAATATCACTGCTGTCACCTTTGAAGTACTCTCCTTGGGAAGCCATGAACCAATGCCAGCACCTAGTCCACCTTTCAAAGCAATTTTGCAACTCTTTTTCTGGAATGGCCATCAGAGCTGTTGTCCTATGACCCTTGATGTCCTGAGTGTGATCAAAATGTCTTACTTTCAATATTTCCTTTATCTTTGGGTAAAGAAAAGTCATTGGGGGACAAATCAGATAAGTAGGGAGGGTGTTCCAATACAGTTAGTTGTTTACTGGTTAAAAACTCTCTTACAGACAGTGTTGTGTGAGCTGGTTCATTGTCATGATGCAAGAGCCATGAGTTGTTGGCAAAAGGTTCAGGTCTTTTTCATCTAACTATTTCACATAGCCTTTTCAGCACTTCCAAATAGTAAACTTGGTTGACTGTCCAGTTGGTGCAAATTCATAAGAAACAAACCCTCTGATATCAAAATATGTTAGCAACATCATGTTGACTCTTGATTTGGACTGACAGAATGTTTTTGGTAGTGGAAAATTGGCTGACTTCCATTGTGTAGCTTGATGCTTTGTTTCAGGGTCCTGTTGGTACACCCATGTTTCCTAACCAATGATAACATGGCCCAAAACATCTTCTTGCCTCTCCAAAAGGTCTTGGCAAACTTCTACTCTCCTTTGTTTTTGTTCATTGGTGAGCTCCTTCAGGACCATTTCAGCACACACTTTTCTCATGCCAAGATGTTCAGTTAAGATTTTCCTGTTTTTCTATAGATGATTACTTGGTCTGCTATGCTTCTCACAGTCAACCGATGATATTGATGCACAATTCGATTAAGTTTTGGAAATTTTTTTATCAGCTCTGTTCGTTGCTGGCCACCCAAACCTATCTTCATCGATGATGCTTTCTCTCCCCTCAGAAAAATATTTATTTGTACTCAGCCATTTCTTTATGGTTTTATCCTCATAAACTTGGATTAACGTGTACTTGATTTCATTTCTGATTTTGCCAAGTTTAACAAAAATTTAATGTTTGTTTGTTGCTCTAATTCAAGCTCTGCCATTCTTGTGACAGCACAGAAAAACACACAACAATAACAAATGCCACTCAGCAAGACACTGCCATGCTTTGACATGAACACAGCTGTGAGACACAGATATACCAACATTATGAAACCTGACCGAGTTGTTTGTACAGTGCTGCCAACATAAGTGCATGGTGGCAAGTTAGCGAACTTAATTATCACACCTCATAGCATTTATTGACTTCTGTTTGTAAATCATTTTGTGAATTTTAAATTCAAAATGCTAATCTGGCCATATCACACCTGTACATAAAAGATTTTAAAGATGTTACATTGCCTATAAAGTCCAAGTGTTAGCTTGAAATATAGCATCCTTCCTCTTACCTCTGCAGTCTTACACACTATCATTTCCATAATTGCACTTTATGCTCCACTAATACAAACTACTCCTATTTTCAAATACATTAACTGCCTTTTAACATACATTTATCCAAGATGTCCTCTCTGACTGCAATGTCCTCTCCATCATTTTTCACCTTACCAATCTGTGTTATCTTCCAAGATTCAATTGAGATTCAATTTCCAGCAAAAAGATTTCTCTGAATTTCCAGAAAGAACCACATCTTTTTTTTTCCACAATACATTATGTGAATATATCCAATGGAATATTTATCAAAACATTCCAAAATATAGCAGACCTTAAGATATTGGAGGGGAGCAACCAAAGTCACCTTATTCATAATTGACATTCCATTAATTAGCAGACTCCTGTACTCAATTAATGTTTGCTGACCTGAACTAATGTAACATGTAAATGATTTAGACCTAATTTATTCCTTCAGTGAAAATTGATTACCATTTGGTGTTGTATAGATTTCTTCCACTGGTTCAACAGGGTGTAATTCCATTACATCATACTGAATGGTGCTCCAGGGGCCTACAAGATGTTAAAATAAATGCTAAACTGAATATATTAATTGATGTTCCAAAAGAGCCATATAAAGGGAAAAACTCAGTTTTTCTTTTTCTAATTTGAATGTGTGTGGATCTTTGTAACTTCTACTTAGGGTTATTTTTTAAGGTTATTTTAAAGTACAATTTTATTAAGTGTTTTATGGATGCCGTATATAAATTGTTTATCATCAGAGGAAAAATGTCACACTCTTATTAATTAGTTCAAACTTTATCTCCAGATAAATATGGAAATAAAAGTAAATCGATATAAAGGTAAATTTAATAGTTATTGAAGTCACACATAGCAAAGATATAATTAAAATTGTCATGCTAGTAAATTACATATCAGGATATGTTGTGTTCTTATGTTTATATGCAATAGATTTTGAAAATTGATATCAACAAAAATGTTCTTTCTATTAAGAGAAATGAAATTTAGATTCAAGCACATGCAGTACTTTTTAGTTCTTTAAAAAGCAGCTTGTATTTTAAACTAAAATTGGAATATTACTATAGACAGACTATTTCTCTGTACACAGTTATACCTCACCCTGGTAGTGATAATGTGGCAACGGATCATTCTGATATTTTTGAGATGGTTAAAAACATACCATATCACTTGCATCATGGTATTTTCTTATTTAGTAATGTAAACTTACAGGTACAAATATTTTTTTTAAATTAAGGTAGCATTATTTTAAATATCAAAAATGTCAGATACTTAGTGGGTCTTATTCCTGGATAGATATTTGAGGATGACATTTGCATAGAAAAGAAATTAAAGTTATAAAAGAAAAAGAATTGTATTCCAGTTTTCCATGTCTATAGAGATAAATGAAACTCAGCCTTTAATTGATTAATTTTTTTGGTAATGTTTTTACTTGGAAGATAATTACTATTGAGTATAGTCACTGTAAGAAAACAGCAAATATAACTGCTTAAATACAAGATAGTTACAAATGGCAACTACTTCATATTTTAGAGATATATTTAGTATATCACTAATTTAGAGTTATACTTACATTGTTTTGCTTACTACAAAATCTAAATTTAAATTTTCTGTCAATAATTTTCAGTTAATTCAACATATAAAATCAATAATGTTGATGTAAAAGCAAACTAAAATTATATAGCATGTAATTAAGCCACATTTGTAGTTCTGAATTAGTAAAAGCAGTCTACTTCTATTGTAAAATAAAAGAGGATATATATTTTACTGTATATATTCATCCAAAACTCTTTTCATAAAATAATCTTCCAAGAAAAGCAAACATATTAAAAGAAAGCATATATACATTATGTTTACTGGTTAAAGATAAGAATAAAATAATGAAAAATAACTATGCTTCAGCATGGTTTATAAATAAGTTATTTTGGTTACTACAAAAAGCCATATGTATACTACACAAGCATTTTAAAACTAAAAAGTTCTCAAGAGACCCCTCAGCCCAATTCCTTATCTTACTCATGAGAAACCCAAAATCAATAGGGTTACGTGACTGCAAAAGAGAATTAATCACAGACCTACCTAGAAAATTTGCATAAAAATCTAGAGCATTTTTATGACATTTGATACCTCTCTGCTCTGATTAATCCTGTTTTTCTTCTCCACCTACAAGGACTTTTCATAATCATCGTGATAGGCTACATAAAATACAATTTTACAGATTCTAATGACTAAAAATTGGCCCATAATTTTCACTATAAGAATGTATGAAAGGAGATATTCAACAATAAAAATATGTCAACACTATTGCACTTAACACCTATCCAATAAGAAAATTTAAAAGACTGACGTTCATAATACACTCATTTAAGGATGAATTGCAAATAAACATAACTCAAGCTTTCCTTGCTTTTTGGTGCAGAAAGTTTATCAACCTCAGTCAGTCCATTCCCTCAAGGAATCTTAGCTCTTGAGATATTTTAGCTACTTTTTACATATATATCAATCCTTATTTATGTTACATGATTACAGAGAACATTAAAGTCAAAGTTACAGTTATATAGTCCATCAACATGTCACTTATAATTCCTGTTTAATGTGAGAAAAGAAGGAAAATTTAAAACACTGCCAATATATACTAAGATTCTTTTATTAGCTTTTATTCTTGAGTTGTTAGTCTTAATTAACAGTTATTTAAATGAGCTTAGCTAGAGAGAAAAGAGCAAATATTTAGGATGGCAGTTATCCTCATGAATTACAAAGAACAATATAATAAAATAATCATTTAGTATGATGACATTTAAATTTTCAAGCAGTCCAAATTCTTGAATATGTCAATTAAAAATAGAAATAAGTCATTTTAAAGGATTTCATAGGAGATACCTGGTGGTGTAGTGGCTTAAGGCTTCGATGCTGGCGTTGTCAACACTGCGGCCTGGGTTCGTTTCCCAGCCAGGGAGCTACCCACATACCAAAAAAAAAAAGGATTTCATAATTTTATTCTTATTAGGCTGGAATCAGATCATTCATACCTAGACTTGAGAAGAATTATCACAATTTTAGTCTTTATACTTTTAAATTGAACATATATGTTATATTTTCTTATGCTCTAAATAGTGTCATATTTAGTCTTTTCAGCCTTTCACGGTTGTTTTGGTAAACTGGAAGCAGTTAAAGAGGTTGCTTTATGTTTCATTTCACTCCCAATGCTGATCTTAGGGATGACAGAAGGAAGTGACCTGGACCAATCTCTTTGTAAACATTCTGATAACTGTAACTCCAGGCACCCCAAATATCATTTTTTATAGGTAAAAAGTCCTTAGCTATGAAACCTTTTGAGCAAGATACCCTTGTTTTAGATTGCCTGTGGAAAACACACTTAGCTTCTCTGGATTTATGAGTATAGCTCCCTGGGAACTGACTAATAAGCTAGGTGATCATTGAGGTATTGAATGGAGATACTTCATAACCTAAGTGCTCCCTTCCGTATGAGGTAGTAAACTGCATGGCTTATTGGACACCCTCCCTGTTAGTCTAGGTTAGAGAGCGCAGTGTGATGAAGAGTGAAGGACCTGAGGAACTACACAGGGTGTTCCAGATCCTTCCCTGTTTTGCTTGTGCCTCCATCTTAATCACCTCTCTTTCATCCCATTGGCGAGGAAAGGATCCAACCCTAGGATTATGGGGATGGCTGAACACCTGACACCCAACATAAGATAAATGGCATCAATGGCAGATTACCAGTCATATGTACTTGCTACCCATGAGAGGTGGACACCAGCACCCCATGCAGGTTACATGGGGGTTGCCCTTGGGGACAGAGTGAACAATCAGGCTCTGTGAGAGGCAGACCTTATGGTATCAAGAGAGGGGTGTCCCTGGCTCCCATAAAAGTATGTAAGGATTGTTTGAATAACTATGTGGGGTGGCAGGGAACTGATGTCCCATCTGCTTATGGGTAAATGGGAACTATGCCTGGTCCTTGAGACAGGGAGGACTTCCTGCTAGCAGACGTGGTCATCCCCTAATAGAGTTGCTAGGGGAACTTGTGATTAGACTGAGACCCTTCTGGTTTGACTCAGAGGTCAAGGCATCCATAATGCTGAGCTTGTTTCCTAAAATTATTGGTAAAATTAGGCTCTAGGTAAGACCTATATCTGTGTAAAATCTGGTTTAATCATCTAATTATAATGTCACCTCATGGATTGTGTTACTCACATGAGTCAAATCAGCAATATGCAGAACCTCATGCAACATTCTGTCTTCCTGCTATGCACCTACTATTTCTAGGTTGGTTACATATCATACATATTTGTGTATCATAGAAAATAAATCTAGAGAATGGGCAAGTGGCTTCTTAAACTTTGAAATGCAAATGTTTTAATATTGAGGTGAGGGCAATTTTCTTTCCTACGGCATGTGCTTATATAGAAAACATGATTCTTTTCCTCAAATCATACTACGTACCAGGTTTCCGATGTTACAAAGGACAAGGTGAAAATATAACTGAGTTCGCTCACTGTTATTACTGTTTGAGCACAACTGAGCCCCTCTATTAACTTCTACCCCAAATTGAGGTGTTTGGTGTCCACCTATTCAGGTTATTTGTTGACCAAAAATAAAGTATATTTACTGATGATAAAGTTAACAATCAAAAAGAAAATTTAGTAATTATTACAACAAAACCCAGTGAGAGACCCAGAAGCATATCAGATGGCAATAGTAGAATAGGAAGTTTCAGTTCACTCTCCAGATGAGCACTGTCAACTATGTTTAAGGTAAAATATGGCACGGATGTATTTAAAACCACACTATAAAGGAAATGCTCTGAATTCAAGACCATAAGATGATTAGAGAATGCATTGTGTTTCCTCTTTTCTCAACCAACAGTGCATAGTGTAGACTCACTCTGGACTTGTCCAAAAACTGCTCTGCATAGTGGGAGAGCCCCCTGTGTCTCTCCTATGACCTTCCAGAATGACTTTAGATCACATCATCTCCTCTGCTTTTATAATTTGTGCCACTCATCCTCTTCTTGTTCTCTATTTTTTCTTGTTTTGTATATTCTTTCTAAGTTAAAAGAATAAATAAATGTTTTAAAACAATTCATATTTTATACTTGGGCCACAGTGAATATCAATAATAAATCAAGATCTCTTATCCTTGCTACTGTTAGTATTTTGGGCAAGAGAACTTTACATTGGGCATTGACAGAGAGAGGCTTATTCATTACAGAATCTTTAGCATCCTTGACTTCTACTCATTCGATGCTAATAGTGCATCATATCTCCTCCAGTTGTGACCAAAATTGACTCCAGACATTAAGAAATATCTCCTGGGAGGCAAAATTGCCCCCTGGGTGAGAACTGCTTGTATTGATGGTGCTTGTCACTTGGTAATTGGCTCATTATATTGTTAGGCACTATGAGATAAAAAAGACACATTAGAGGTTCCCTGGTGGTGCAGTGACTAGGCTTCGGCTCTCTCAATGCTGCAGCCTGGGTTCGATTCCCAGTCAGAGAACCACCAAAAAAAAAAAAAAAGAAAAGAAAAAAAGACACATTAATTCAATTTTCATTAATCTCTGTGATAGTGCCTGCTATGTACAGGAAGTGTATTTTGCATGCTGAGATTTTCTTAGACTTCATACTGATAAGGGTGATAGTCATGGTATTAAAGTGTGTCCAGTGATATAGATCTCCTATGTATATACTGTAGATAGAAACATTCCTATATCACGTAATCAACACAAATAATGCAGAGAAAAATGATTTCCTGAATTCTTATACCTTCTATCTGTTCTATTTATGGAGAGTCATGCAAAGTTTCTTCTAAATTTTAAAAATAAAGTTGTTTATTTTGATGAAGTGCCAGTTCAACATTCTTTTGCCATTAGTCATGTCTTTTTTGTTTGTTTGTTTGTTTTTAGCCAGGATCAAATTATCTATTCTACTTTGACAATTTTACATTTTCTTTCATGTGAATTTAAGTTTAAGATCAAGATAAGGTTGACTGGGTCCTCCACACATAGTTTAGGCTGAGTATTATTTATATTGGTGTTCCTTTGCATTTTTAATTTGTCAATACATAGTTAAAAACAATAGAAATATTATAGAATGTGCTTTGCTTATGATCTACAAATTCATATTATTTTCACATACTCCAGATTTGAGAAACATTGATCTCTAATGTATAATATGAAGGCTAATTTTCTCCAAGAGAGAAGAAATAAGTAAGATAAAGCATTGTACTGCTTCTCAGCTTAATGTTAGAGGGTTCCATTACTACTTGTTAAGACAAGGAAGAGGACCCGGTTTTGCATTTTTACTAACATTTCCATTGACCATGTAACCCACATGACCCTGTGAACCTGTTCAGTAATCTGAGCCAAATATTTCTAGTCCTTGCCAAAAGCTGTGCTTCCTTTCTCCTCCCTACGTCCTTGGGCTCTGATAAGACATGGAATGATATGACACACACAAATGGTGCAGATAAAGGTGCTGTGTCACCTTCCCTGTGCCTATTCAGAGACGTATTTAGCGGGGCACAATATGTGGAGAGTGGAAAGCCGTGTTCTAGATAGAGGTCGAACAATTTCGTTAGTGAGCAATGTCATTAAAATGGCTTGGTTAATTTTGTATTGCTTTAAATTGAATTTATTAAATCATATTTATTTGGATAATTTTTGACAGCTTCAATTTAGTTCAATTGATTCGCTTCATACCACTCTTGGCCAGAAATTTTTTGTTTTATTTTGCGTGTAGGAAATTTGATTATTTTATTGGAGTGAAGAATAG
Source organism: Lyroderma lyra (assembly GCA_004026885.1). NCBI lineage: Eukaryota > Metazoa > Chordata > Mammalia > Chiroptera > Megadermatidae > Lyroderma > Lyroderma lyra. The sequence goes on along the minus strand of PVJL010006638.1, from coordinate 77,785 downwards.
GAATGTCCTTGACTGTGATGATTTCCCATAATATACTAAGATCACATTTCAAATCAAAGTATAATTACCTTTTTTTCCATTCTTGCTTTTCAGTTAAGGAAAAAAAGTGATTTGGTTAACTAAACTACTGTTTGTTTAAATTATCCTCACTAGTTTGAGTTAAAACTACATCTTTCTAGGAACTACTGGATCTAGAAGCTAAGAAGTACCTAACATTTATTGAGTGTTTTGGGCTTACATACATAATATTCTCACAATTCTACAAAATAGGTGGTGTTAGTTCCTTTTCATAAATGAGAATACCAAGGTTTGAGGAGGTAAAATAACTTACCCACATATCAGACATTGTCAGTCAAAATATTGGTCCTTCCATCAAAGCGTGTTACCTTCTTACCTCCTAAAGGCAACATAAAACCAGAGCATAACAGATCTGCAATGAGGATAGTAACAATAGTAATTATCACTATTTATTTACTGAGAATATCCAGTATATCCAACATTGACAATGTGCCAGATGTTCTGCTAAGTGCCATATATAATCTTCTTAATACTGCTTGCTACAAGTTAGAAACTGTTACTGTCTCCATTTTACCAGTAAGAAAACTATAAGTCTTAAATAGTTGTTTACTCACTCAACCAGTAAGTGGTAAAATCAGAATAATAATGTATTTGTTTGCAAGATTTGAATCTTAAATAACAAATCAGATGTATATAAAAGTTCTCATTCCTTTACCAACAATTTTACTTTCAAGCTCCTATATTGATGTTCTTTGTGAATATATTTTTCTTTTTACTATTAAATTTATTGGGGTGACATTAATTAGTAAAAATTACATAGGCTCCAGTGTACAATTCTATAGTACATCGTCTACGTGTTATGTGTTCATCATCAAGAGTCAGTTCTCTTTCTATCATCTTGTATTTGAGATTCCCTCCTTTCTCTCCCACCTCCATCCACCCATACCCTCAGACAACCACTAACCACTCAACTATTGATTGTGTCCATGAGTTTTCATTTCTTTATTGTGTTCCACGAATAAGTGAAATCATATGGTTTTTGTTTATTTCTGTCTGGCTTCTTAGGCTGTCTTGGTGTGATTCCATTCCAGGGTCTTTTTCATTGTTACTGTGTATACACTTACCTGTTCACAAGGCTCGCCTTACTGGCCCCGGTGTCTCTCTCTGCATGTCCTCCTCTCCCCAGCTTAGTGGCTTTCTGTTGCTTCTCCAGCACTCCTCTGTTCTTGAGCCAATTGGAAACCAGTTGGATGGTGCATTTATAAATTATTACCCCAAAAGAGGAACGAGTTACTGTATTTAAAGGAACATACAAAGCTAGCTGAATAAACTAGTTTACTTCATGTTCAAATACTATAATATAACTGAAAAACTATTCTTTATAATATGTATAGAATTAATACCATAAAAGTACCTAAAGTCTATATTATAAATGATAAATGAGAAGCAGTGTCATACCTCTATACTATCGTGATTTATATTACAAAATATATCTCTGTTTGAATGTTCTATAAAATGCTTTGATTAGTAAGAATTTGAAAAATATGCTCTTTTAAAGACAAGACAATGCAAAAAGCTTATTCTATATAGATCAGAAAGGGTAAAAAATAGATTTTAAAGAAAAAATGACTACTTTTTGCTACTTTAAAGAATAAAACATCAATTTTCAATTTGAATAGTTGGTGTTTTCATCAGTCTCGAATATTGCATAGAGCCATGGGTGATTTCATGTGTCACTGACATATTCAGAATTCATGTGCAAAAATTTGCTTCCCAATGACACTTTTTAGTTTTGAATACTATATGCAGGTATAGGGATTATTCGTGTTAAGCATATTTTGCAGTATGACATTATCCTTTATGATATGCAGTATAAGGTAATGAGGGGAGATGGATCTTTCAGTTTAAATCTGAAGTAAATGCTGTGTTTATTTAATGGGCAATTTGATATGGTTGCTTAAGCTTTCCAACCCCCTTTTCTGCCACCTCAAAATGAGAGCAATAATGCTTACTCCATAGATTTGTCATGAGATTAAATGAGATAACAAATAAAATGGTTAACTCAGTAGATGTTTTAAGGACTCATAAATGTTAGCCATTATTATTGTTGTCGCTGTTGTTCACATTTCCTAGTTCTTTGGTAACACTTAGGATTATTTAGTAATCATTCACTCATTTTGTATATTCTCATCTCTGAGATGAATTTTATTATCCAACATCTGTTCTTCATAAGAAAACATGCCTTAAACATTAATTAAGCATCAAAAATGAGGTCTTAGCATTCATACAGAGTAATAATCATTTTCTAGGAGGAGTTACCTTCATATCAAACTATAAATTCCAGTACTCAGAAGAAGTTCTCTAAAATAATATATGTTGAAAAAGAGTAGAAAACAGGAGGCACGGAGCCAGAACACAGTTAGAGGTGGAAGATCTCTTAGGTGTTATGTGTTCCAGACCCAGAGTTCACAGATGAGGAACACATAGCTCCCTAAAAAGAATAGGGACTAGCAGAAGAATTATATTTAATCTGGTTTTAATATTTAGTCCAGTCCTCTTCTATTGTATTATATCAAAGGTAACATGTGAGCATGCATTTCTATTAGATTTCAGGCAGTAGGTGTGCGTTGGGCCGCTACATTCTGCCTTGCCTAGAGTAGATACTATTGAAATATTTTAGAATTTTTATTCATCAAATATATAGAAAGCTTGTGAGAAATAACTAATTGCTAAACAACTTACACTAAAACATAACCCTGCAACCCGAGGTAAGTAATAGAGTTGGGCTCCTTTACACACAGGAATTTTACTGACCCTTAGTTAAAGGTGAGAGCCAATGAAAATCTCAGTTTTCCTGAAAAATGAAAAGGACTGTTACAAGTCCAATGAAGTTATGAAAGGTTATATTGAGCCCAGTGAAGTAGAGAAGATTCATGCTTAAGCTACTTTTAAGTGAGGAATTAAATCATACAGGAATTAGAAAAGAAAGGCAAAAAATGTTATAATATTCACTAGACCAAAGAGATTTAAAAACAGGTTATCTGCAAAGAACACCTTAAACTTAGTAAATCAATGCCATCAAAATTATTATGACATTGTACCTATCAATTCACAATTTCGATTTCTCAAATTATTTGTATGATTATTGACTTCATAGAAGATTGAGGATGTGTGATTTAACTAAAAATTACAGTAACTGTTGACAAAGAAATATGTAAATAAGTAGAAGTGAGAGAAGGAAATAAAAAGAGAAGGAAACAATAAAATTAATATAAAGTGTATATTCATTAATAAAACTGTTCTGAATCTTCTGCAAAACTTTGTAGTTATTATAAACATAGCAGTCAAGCCTTTTGAAATGACATGTTAAAGTAGCAATACTAATATTCTTTATATTAAAATAATAACTTACTATTTTAGTGTGTCATTTTAATTTTTAATTTTGGATGTTTTTTAGTAATTATTAAGTGAGCATTTACAAAAAAACTATTAAAATTCCAATGTCAACCAAATTGAATCAGAATTCTCATGATAAATAGTTCATAAAATTACCTTACCATATGAAAAAGGATAAAAAATACACACATGGACACAGACACACGGGCATATATGCACAGTCTGTATTCTACCATGAAAACCTCTTCACCTTATATAACAAGAGACTGTTTGTTGTTACACATGTAGCATTTTAACTGCTAAATGATGTGAAAGAATGCTCTGACTGACCTGAACGGGCTGTATAGATCTGACATTTCCCCTGTGCTTTGCGTGGCATTCTTCACAGAAGGCGTTGCCTGGATTCTTCTGAATGCACATGTGCCATTTTTCTCTCCTCCCCTCTCCTCTTACTCATCACCAACCAATAGGGCTTGCAGCCTATTTTTCCACAAATAGTTAGAAAATATTCAGTTAATCAGAGAAGAGCCTATTAAATGTCAAAATATCTCTAAATGAAGAAGAAGAAAGGAGGCCTGTAGTGAATGAAAAATTATTCTCCCCATCTTCGATGCATTTATATCTAACAAATCTTTTTCAGAGATTATTAAAATGTTTGCATTTGAGTGGTTAATTTTATTCTAGAAAAACACGCACACTTAAAAAATTTAAAACTACAGCTCATTAAATTACACATCATTTTACAAAATTTCAAGGGCTAAATTTTTTGTAAAGGAAGACTATGAAAATGTCTTCACAAATGGAAAATAAAATACTGGACCCTTGAATGTCTTTGTAATCAAGTAATTCTGACCTGTATATTTATTTTCTCATTTCTTCTTCATATAGAAAAGCTTGTAAATAAGATGGAGTTTAAAGACACAAGAAGTGAAGGTACCTGTTATATAGTTTTACCCAACCCCAGTTCTCTTATTAGTTATGAAGGGTTGGATAAGCCATTGATCGTTTCCAAAATCAATTTCCTGTTTGTAAGGTGAATGTGAAAATACCTATTTTTTAACATTTACAGTATTAATTGAAGAGTTTTATAGAAAATATCTTGTACACAGTAATTATTAAATAAATGGCAGCCATTTGAATTTTCACTTAGAGAAAAACTTATGTTTTAAGTAAAAAAATATATTAATCCACCCACCTCCCAACCACCAACATAGTAAAAATGAGATAAAGTTGACTGAAGACAAACTTGGCATTTAAGTGTTAGCCTCCTAATTCCAATTATTAAAAATAGAGGAAGTATAAATTTTATATATGATTTAAGATGACCTTTTCCAACTTTTATTTGTACATCCGGTAAGTGAAATTCAAATTGACTGCAATTTATTGATTGCAACCTAGCTGGTGAGTGGCAAATGCATAATTGAATCTACAACCTACAAGTCTGCCATGTGGATCAATATGATCCCTTATATCACATCACTTTTATGTTCACTTTGCACCTTATTGTATTAATTTTATGAAAAATTATTTTTTATATTCTCCAAGTATATTATCAATTTCTTGAAGACATGAAATGTTTCTTATACAGTGTACCTATTCCTCTCAGCAATAAAAAATGTTCCTTGTACATACCAGATAATCATTTTTAAGTTGATTTTTAAAGGTGGAAATTATTAGAAATATATTTCTGATTTTATTTAGATTTTAGTGAATATTGAAGTCTGTAATCTTCAAGAAAATGAAGAAAATGATCATAATTTTGACTCCTATTTATTATATCTATCTACCTTCTACTCTAAAGCAAAATTAAGGTGGGAAAGATGCTTTTTTAGGGGATCACATTACAAGTTAATTTAGAGGTCTAAGATAAAAGCTTGACGTCTACAGGTGAAGCTTAATGTACAGATACTTTAAATCAACAAAGATCACATTGACCTATAATTTGAGTAGAGGAAAGAAAATAAAAGTCTTCTCAATGACCCATAACGATTCTTCAAACTGAACTAAAAATGTCTGTGAGCTGTAACATTTAGCAGATCATTGCCAGTTCCAAAGTTATTGAATTTAGTTCTGTTACCAGTACAACCAAGAAATTTAAGGACAAAAAAACACACCTCTAGTTGCCAAAACAAGAGTGAGAGCAATGCAGGTAAGACAGAAGATTGCTGAAGTCTCCTTATAGATAGTCTTCCCTCATTTTAAGACTAAACAGTCCACCATGTTGAATTTTCTTTTGCCTTTTCGATATGTCTGGTAAAATTTTCTGACCTACTGGATTTTATTTAAACATTACAGAGATTCTGGGATTCCTCATATTATTTCTGTGGTCAGTCCCAATTAAACACTCATAACCTCATGTGTTCTCACAGGCTTTAACTGGTTTTTCTTACTGAGAAATTGAATTTGAACAGAATGCATAATCTCCTATTAATGGGAGAACAATTAAGGTGAAAAATATTGACATAAATAATTAAATAGGTTCATTCACCCTAGATCAACCATAGTGCGTACTTATTTTCTTTTTTATTTAGAAGACCATGTTAGACCAACTATCATGGAGGCCAAGAACTGTATATTACTTTATAAAGAATAGTATTTTTTCACAATTCCTTTTTTATGATGTTATAATATTTATAATGTAACAATGATAATAAAAGTCTCTCCTACATAATTTACATGTCCACACACAAAAAAAGATAATCTAAACTGTCTCTAGAATATAAGTCTTAGATCCAGCAGGTACTATGTCACTTTGGGAAAATTACTTAGTCTTTGAAATTCAGCTTTCTCATCCTTAAACTGGGAAAAAAAAATTCTTGAATGGTAAAGAGAGACTAATTTAATAAGCATTATTTTATTGTATCTTTAATTTCATAGCCTAAAATAACAAACTTTTTTTCAGTTTTATTAAAGTTTAATTGACAAATAAAAACTGTATATATTTAACCCTTTCATTGCATTAATTGATTTCAAATTTTTTCTAAATGTGTAAAAAAGCCACAAAATTAAGAAGTTGATATGAGTGTTTTGTGCATTTAATAATAACATTTTGAGCTGCTTTGTGTATAAATGACATTATTTTTATTTTAAATTTTTGTTATAGGGTAATAAATTCACCATTATATTGAATTTTAGCAAAAAATAGTTAAAACATACTAAGCAACATCAGATTTAAGTGTAGACAAATTAGAATCTAATGTCACCGATGATATCAAAATTTATTACAAAATGTTGCACAATATGGCATGCAAAACATCTTTGTTGTCAATAGTGCAGGCCACAGCAAAACATATTTAAAAATCTTGTAAATAGAGAAAAGTCTTTGAAACAGTTTCACACTGAATAACAAAGATTTTTTGAGCTCGTGGAGTAAACCCAAATCCCACAGGCAGTGAATGGAAACATTCATTTGGATATGTCCGAACAATGCAGCTAAAGGGTTGAAGTATACATTGTGAAATGATCACCCAGTTAAGCTAATGAATATATATTTTAAGTCAGTTATGAAATCTTCCGAGCTGGATGGCAAGCTCCTTCAGTGCCCACAATATACTTCAGGTACTTTTTCCTTTCCATTCTCTATTAGTTTTCTGTGCTGCATGACAAGTTGCCACAAACTTAGTGACTTAAAGCAATATACATTTATTGGTTTACCATTCCCAAGGGTCAGGTGGCTGGGTATGGCTTAACTGGGTCATCTGCTCTGAGTCTCACAACACTGCAGTCAAGGTGTTAGTTTACACTGCGGACTCATCTGCAAATGGGGTTTTCTTCTGACCTCAAGCACTGTTGGCAGAAATTTCATTGCAGCTATACAACTCATAGTGGCTTGCTCCCCTGGGGACAGTAGAAGAGGGTCTCTACTGTCTCAGCTTTCTAGTGTCTAGATTCTCTTTTAAGGGTCCTACTTGCTTAAGTCAGGCCCACTCAGGATGGTCATCTTTTTAAGTAGCACAAAATCAACTGATTTAGAGACATGTGATGGTCAGTTATTTGTGTCCTTTTGACTCAGCTGTAATCCACAGTTGTTGATTCAAATGAAATTCTAGGTGCTGCTATGAAGGTTTTTATAGGTGTGATTAATCTCCAAATAAACTGACTTTAAGTAAAGGAGATTATTAATAACCTGTGTCAACCTGATCTAATTGTTTAGAAGGCCATAGAGCAGAACTAGGGTTTCCCTGAGGAAGAAGTAATTTTGAACAGGGCTTTAGGACTGCTGCCCAAGAGTTTCCAGTCTGTCCTTCGTGACGGCCTATCTTATAGATGTCAGATGTGCTTAACCCAAGTCCACATGACGTAAGTCAATCCATTGATATAAATCTCTTACTACATACATATCCATCTGGTTCTGTTTCTCTGGCAGCCACCTGACTGATACAGGTCCTTACTTTATATCTGTGGAATCCCCTTACATTCCCACTAACATGACCTAATCAGACGAGTGAATCCATCACCTTCACAGGTCTTGCCCAAACTCAAGAGAAGGAGACTGTATAGTCGTATGCACCAGACTCAGGGAATCTTGGGGCCTTATCAGAATTCTGCTGTCCACACATTCTCCAACTATTTGTGTTTTTCTTTTCTTATTTTTCCAATGAATGCTGTTCAATGGTAAACAAACAGCAGGGCTTTCTGGGATGGGAGAGTTAGGAAAAGAAGAGATCACAAAAAAGGTAGAATTAAAGCTTGATGAAGCATAAGAGTTGATCAAAAGGTGTAATAATTGTATCCATGTTGATAATTATTGACCCAGTACTCTTTAGTTGAAAATCTACAGGTTTGCATATCCTTATTCTCTTTTCTCTAGTATTTAGAGATTGACTATCCCTGATGAAGGAAATATTCTATATCTGCACCATCTAGTACAGGAATCACCAGCTGTATGTAGATTTTGAGCCATTGAAATGTGGCCAGTGTGACTGAGGATCTAAATTTTTTACTTTATTTAATTTTAACTAATTTAAATTTCAGTTTAAGTCACCACATGGTGGGTAATGGTCACAGTATTAGAGCATCTGTAGAGTAATAATCTACTGTCACAGCTGGACTTCTGTAGGAACCAAGATAGCCTTGGCTTTAATGGGAGCTGTGATATGTCTGCAATTTCATTATTTGTTTTATTAATGTTAATTTAATAAACAAATTACCTGAGTTTCTCTTTATAACCTGAAATAAAATAGACTGGTTCAGTACTATGCTTTTTACATACTGCAATTCCATGTGATTTGTTTTTTGCTTTAAAGAAAATATGTCCTGCCTAACTGTCACTGGAGACAGAAATTAAGTATATAACATAATCTATTTCACATGGAAATTACAGTCTGTTGAGGAAGATTATATGTATCTGAAACAATCAAATAAAAATATAAGCAGGCATAAATACAGAAGAAGAAAAAAATATTTTGTTGTTGGGGAAAATGGAATCTCCAGTATCAGGTGATTCAGCCTATAAGTTCTTCTGTATCCTAAAATATGCACAAGTAGCTCATCTCGAGGTTCAGATATCCTAAAAAATGTCACCATATTAACCACACCTATCAGTGGATGGCTATTCTGGATATTCTTGGATTCCAAGTTCAGAGTCTAGACCAGGCATGTCCAACCTGTGGCCCAGAATGGTTTTGAATGCAAGCCAACACAAATTCTTAAAACATTATGAGAATTTTACGATTTTTTTTAGCTCATCAGCTATCGTTAGTGTTAGTGTATTTTATGTGTGTCCCAGGGAAGCCAAAAGTTTGGACATCTCTGGCCTAGACAGATAGTTGCTGTAGAGGGACTGCTAGAGGGACAACTAACTTTTAGCAGTTCATGCTAGGATTTTCAGGCTTTGATTTCTACAAAGCCTGCCTATGGTTCTACCTTAACATAGAATTCTAGGAAATTTAAAGCACTTCACAATTGTCATTAAGATGAAAGAATCATACAGTCTTGGTAAGGGGGAGTAGAAAGCAAGGATATAAGTCCTGAAAAAGATGATTAGGACTCCATGCTTTCATATTCTTCTTAGAGCCAGGATTATGTGTCAGGGAACTGTATATAGCCTGTGCCAATTTCTTTTGAATATATTCATATTGGGGGCTGAAAGGCATAAAGAATTATGACAGAAAAATTTTCATGAAAAGGCTTTACATCAGGACACAATAATTTAATACTAATTAACCAATACCTCTGTTTTTAAAAGAGACTAAGTTTAGCTTGGGGTGTGTATGTGGTGTGTTTCATCATGCCCAGGCCCTGGGTATACTATTTAGCCTCTTTTCTCCAGGCCTCTTTGCATCTCCCTACATGCCTTCATCTCTCTGGGACTCCTACTCTGCCTCTACCAGCTGTTCCACTATAGCCACACTCCTTTCATCCTTCCATGTAAAGCAGTTCAACCCAGCCTTCTAGCCGATGCTCTGGGGTCTATAATTTCATCTACAAATGGCCCTGCAAAGTGTTTAGTTAAATTTTCTCCATATGAAAAAAAAAGGAACACATCATATTTTTGTATATTGATTTTGTATCCTGGAAAAAAAATTTTCTCCATCTGAGAAACTTTCAGCAACATTTTAAAATAGTTGATTTGCCTTCTTTCTAACAAGTAATTAGGTCATATGATCAAAGTTACAGAGCTAACAGGCGCAAAGGTTATCCTGAATAAAGGATGCATACATTCCTGCAATCATGCTCTATGGCAACAACAGTAGGACTCCCCTGTGCATCGGTCTATGGTAGGGGGTGACTTCCTCTATTATACCATTTATATTAAGCTTTAACTATCTCTCTACATGACTGCAATCCCCAAAATACAATGAGTTCCTGATGGCAGAAAACATTTCTTATCCATTTTGTAACCCCAGGCCCTAAAATGCTGCCTGACACCTAATTTCAGCAATCAATAAATGCTTAATAGAATCATCATTCATTTAACAAATATTTGCAGTCTGTATATGAGAAAGTAGCAAGCTGGGAACTGAAAAATGAGTAACAATGGGATGTGGAAAAGAGGACAAAGGTTTTAGGGCTAAGGGAGCAGCATGGAATGCATTGGCTAGTAAGTTAATGAGTGGCTGAAAAATACTCATGTATGCACTACTACACAGAGGGCTAAAAATATTTTGGATTCTTAGGATTTTAAGCTACTTGCATCAACAGCTTTTATTTGGTCATATTAATATTCATTCATTTAATAAAAATTACTACAACCAACCATGTGCTAGCAGCTGTGGATGATATCATGGTGGGAAGGAAAACCAGTCTCTGCCTTCCTGGGGATACTGGCATTGAAGAACTGCACAGTGGAGTTATTATAGCATCATCGCTGTGCTCATCCTGCAAAGTGGTGGTGCTCTGAGGGTAATGGATGCTGTTGGAGATGTAATGTCATGAGGAAGTGGTGGTGTGGTAGAGCTTTAGAGAAAGTTGAAGGTAGGAGCAAGGATGATATTCCAAGTAGGTAAAAGATCATATACAAACTCCTGGGGACAGAAATGGATGGCTGGTATGGGTGGATGCTGTACAGAAAATATTTGGTATGAAATGAAGCTGTAGAGTCAGGGAGATTTTGACACATGACTTTATAGGTTATGTTACTGATTTATTTTTTATATTAGAAGCCTAAAGGAATGCCACTAAAATATCTGAAGCTAAAAGTTTGTGCATGTTAGGAGTAATGGGAATGGGAGAAGCAAACATTATTATACCTGTGTTGTATAGACCTGGCTCTAGCTGCAGTGTAGAGGAAATGTCTGAGAAGCTACAGGAGACTCAGGAATCTCCGTGGCTGTAGTCTGGGTGAAAGATGTCAGCTTGGACTGGGATGGTGGTGGATGAGTGGGAATTAGTCAAAGGATTTAAGGGATATTAGAAGGTAAATGCTGCAGAACTTGGACATGGATTGAATATGGGCTGAGGTAACAAAAATGATAAGAATGACTCCCATGTGTCTCATCTCACCAGCTATTATTGTGCAATGCCATGCACAGAAGTGAGGACTGATGGTAGAGGATCTAGTTCAAAGGATGTGACATGAGTTTGCTTGGCAAAATGTTGAATTTGAAGGGTTTTTACAACATCCACACGGTGTTTAGTGGACAACTGAATAATAAATAACTCCAGAACTCAGTGTGTAAAGGCCTAGAGGCAAATTTTTTGTTTAGCAATGCATAGGGCGGGAAATTAAAGTCATATTTGGATGTGATTACAGTGTGAAAAGAGCAGGGCAGCCAAGGCTGAATCTTAAGAACACCAAAATCTATTGGCTGAGTAATGGAACATAAACTACAAAGCATACGAAAAATAAATGACAGTGAAGTCAGAGGAAATCTAGAAAGGACTGTGTGACAAAAAAGTATGCCAGGAAAAGGAAATGGGCACCAGTCGTGACTGATTGCAAAGACATCATGAATGATGAAGACTAAAAAATTGTCCATTAAGTTAGTAAAAATAAAGTTGACGGTGCCCTTTGCATATGAATTAAAACCAGAGTGACATGAATTAAGGAGTGTGTGAGAGCTTAGGAGAGTGAGTCAAGAGAGCATAGAGTGGCACTTCCAAATTAAACAAAGCATTATATAACAGAATAAGCACCAACACTTAATTCGTTCCCTTACACAAGTTTGTGTTTAGAATCAAGGTGGTAAACCACATTACCATTAATTATTTCTTAGTTTATGATAATTCACATTATGTAGAATTTACTTCATACTATTACTCTGGATGAAGAACCTGAGATAGGATCCAAAATTTTCAGTGGCATCCTCCCAAAATCAACATGTTTCTCTAAAAATCATCCTGCTTCCCTTCTTTTGTGGTTTCTGAAGATCTCCATCTGCTCTTCTATTTATCATCTGCCTGATATTCTTGGATGGTGTACTTAGTTGGGCTAAATTATGGGTTTAAATAGGCAAGTAATAGCATTTCCTTTACAGATGATGTGTTCATTTGGCTACAAAAATATTTGCTCATTTCCTCCTGTCTGCATGTGGCACTGATACCAACCCATCATTTTCTTACTTCCCTCATCCCTATTAAGAGCATTCCCCTACCTTTTTATGTTTATGGTTGACCAATTGACATCAAAAATATATATCAACAGTAGTCTAATGCATTAATTAGCATTTCTTCATGTTCATAATATAAAAGCCCTTGTAGATGTAGGAATTTTTCTTATCCTTTCTTATTTCCAAATCCCTTGTATGGTAACATCTATGAGTATAATCATATGAATAAAGAGAAATGTGCCAATGAAACAGGATAACTCCAAAGACAGATCAAATTAAAAATCAAAATTGTTCTTTATAGTATTACTATGGTGTCTTAAAATAAAATTTTATCATATATCAGGGTGTCTGAGTTTTATCTTATTTTTTTTGTGAACAAATTTCTACTGAAAGTGAGATCACAGTCAAGAATTCTGAAGCCTGAAAGTATGAGATTATGAAGGTTTAAACTATTGTAATAGCTCTGTTTGGCACGTCTAAAGATGCTGTGTTCATTCTGATGAATTTTTTCTCATATCTGAAGGTGCTACATTTATAACCAAGCTACTTAGGGGCTCACGTTGTAAATGAGCGTTTTTGAGACTGAGATATAAACTCCTGGTCCATTTTAGGAATTTGGTCAAATGCCCTGAATATACACAAGTGTTTTTCTCTAGTTGTTGAATATTATAGGCAAGTTTTTAAAAGATCCTTCACAATTATGATACTTTAAAGTTGGCTACAGTGGAAATGGTAACGTGGGAATAAAAATCCACTCATAAATCTTATTTTAGATGTAAATGTTACATGTGTGTACATTGATATGTATTTTGTGCAGGTAAACAACATTTGATTGTCCATTTAGCTGAAATTACTGGGTGAGAGGCATTATTAGCCTTTTCTTATACCATGTATTGATTTAGCCTAAGATCTATATTCTCTTAACTGCTACGTTGCTTCAACTCCTTTTGCTTTTATATACCCATTTATCAAAAACTTAAAAAATTCCATGGCAGGTGGTAGCATGAAGTGCAGACCAGATTATAATGCATTTCATTTCCTGGCTCCACTCAGCATAAAAGCTTTTTCACTAAGATTTCTGGTACTTCTTGCCTTTTGGGGTAATATTGTGAGAATTAATAAGATCATTTCCATAAAAGCATTCCAAACTAACAATAATAGTAGTATATAAGTGTACAAACTATCATAAATCTTTTAACGTGATCTAGTTAAGTGAATATCTTTCTAAGGGAAATCAGTTGCAATTTTCAAAGCAATTTTGAATCTGATGCACTTTTAATGGTGAAAATGTGACTTTTAATAACAAAAAAAAAAAATTACCTCAACCAAAGACTTTTGAAAGTTGTTCTTTGTTACTTCCTCTGTCAGTGTAAATTTTATTATTATTATAGGTGTTGTCAATGGATAATGCACACTATTTAGGCTGCTTATATTTTCCACTTTAATAGAAGTTTTGGTTTAGAAATTCCTATTAAAGTGGAAAATGTAAGCAGCCTAAATAATGTATATTATCTTCTATCTACAGAAAAGAATGCAAGATTTATAATTTAAAAACAAGAAGAAAAACAACAGTGCCAATTTTAACTTACTATTTGTGTTTTAAAATACCTAATTGTCTTCTAATGACATATACTGCAAATGTATAGCAATAACCCATCAACTGGCAAAAAAAGAGCATGGTGTTACAATAGTTTTCCTGTGTTTCTTTAAAACACAAATACTTCTTTTCCTTCCGATGATTCTCCTGACATTCGAGGTTTTAATTGAATTACTTAGAAAATATTTTTACATTGAGCTTCTTAAAATAATAAAACTACTTTCAATTTGAGAAAGTAGAGTATTTACTTAAACTTGTTTTCATTGTTTTTCCTTTTGGCCATATTATTTCTATAGCTCCCATTTTAATCTTTTTTTTTTATAATGAAACCTCTAATTGCTTTAAAAGACATATTTTTCTCCTTTGTTACCTTATAAAGGTAGCCTGCATTTGCATCTTTAGTTTTATGACATGTGACCTTAATTCTTTTCCCTTTGGTGTTTGCAGCTAACAAATACAATTGTGATTAACTTAACTGTATGTGCATTTTTTTCTCATTTACACATGTTATTCAGGGAAAACAAACGTTGAGCTACTTACGATAATTTTGCCCTGACTTCACAAAAGGAAAATACTCAAAGTAACAGTGGTGATGGCCAATTTAATGTTCTTAGGTTGAAGCAAAACCCCATATTCCCTGGAAAATAATCTAATATCAAAACATTTTTAGTCTTTTGGCATCATTGTCAATGGATACATATCAAATATGTATACTCGTTATGACTGTAGTTTCCATTTGGCTATTATCTGGATCAGTGTAGTGCTCAGGGATCGATGCAGTGGGTAAGTGTAAAAGCACTCTAAAGCCCACTGGTAGTTTCAAATCCCAGCCCTGATGCTTCGTAGCTGCCTTGTCAAGTTGCTTAACCTCTCCGTGCCCTCGCTTTGTTCTCTCACTTGTAAAATGAGAATAATAATAGTACTAATATTATGGAGTTATTATCAGGATTGGATAAATTAATATGCATGAAGTTCCTGAAACATAAAGCAAGTACTATATAAATATTATATATATATATAGTATACAAGGTAGGACAATTAATTTCACAAATTCATCTTAGAAAAATGCTATTAATACATATCTCATTGCCGAATATCACTATGATCACCTTCAAAGTACTCTCCTTGGGAAGTTATGCACTGATGCCTTGCTGTCACATATGACACCTTACCAAGTTGTTTGTACAGTGCTGCCAACATAAGTGCATGGTGGCTAATTCATGAACTTAATTGTCAGATTTTGGGTACAGTATCAGCTCTGATGGCAATTCCAGAAAGAGTTCCAAAGCTGCTTTGAAGGGTGAACTAGGTGCTGGTGTCGGTGCATAGCTTCCCAAGGGGAGGACTTCGAAGGTGACTGTAGTGATATTCAGCAGTGAGGTATGTAACAATTTTTCTAGGATGAGTTCATGAAATTAACTGTCTGACCTCATATATTCATATATATAGACAGAACTAAAATATGACTACAGTACACACACAGATAGAGAAATAGATACAGATAAAAAAAATCAGTTTAGTCACACCTGATTATTGTCTATATCCTCAGGCTTACCCCTCTGGCCCATGAATTCTGGTTTACCTTTCTTCCTTTATTCAAGTAGTAAGTATTTTAACTGATACTTATATTCTTCTCTGGTGTAGACTATATAGTTAGTTAAATCAACACTTTTCTCCATTGGTGCAGGGTGAATAGATTGCAATGCATCTAAGATTTTACCTCTGCTGTGTAGTATATTCTGAAAGAATTATATTGGTTAAAAAAAAACCACTGCCATTGCCAACTTTATTTGCCAAATCATTGGCAGTTGACGGTTTTTATGAAAGAGTTAAGCATGTTGCTGTATCAAACATTCAGTTACTCATTAATTAAAGTAGAACAAATTCAATATTTTTTTATTCAGCAAATTAACCAAAGCCCACCATGTTTGCAATTTATATTCATCCTGTAAACTGCCTATGCATTAAACATTTCCATCTGGAGTCCCCATGATTGTTTTTTTCCCATCTCATGCTTGATAAGCTGTTACTGATTAGATAGGGAATTCTGAAGCTGATGAAAGAACAGATTTGTTAAAGCTCCATCACCTTGGTGTTCTTTACTTCTTAATACATCTTGCTTGATCCCTACATGTTCTATTTTGGCTGCAATCCAGATAGAAGTTATAGGTCCCTTGGCCACAACCTTATTCTGTGTCTCCCTCATTTTTCTTTCATTAAAACAGTCTCCTATCTAACCTAATTTATAATATATCCTTTTTCTTCTTTACTTGTCTCATTTGGTCTGATGCTAAACCTTAATTTACTGTGCTATGTCTGTAATAAAATATAACCAGCATATTTTGATACATAATATTTACTAAGCATTGCTCTAAAGACTTCACATTTTGACTCATTTAATCCTAACTAATTAATGTTATTACTCTTATTAATAGATGAGGAACATGAAACCACGGAGAGATTGACTAATGTCCTGAAGGTCAAACAGCCAAGAAGTAGTAGCACTCAGCATGAATCCAGGCACTCTAATTCTGGAGGCCTAGCTTCCAACTCCAAACTGGGCCTGAGAGAGCTCAGTCTGCATCCCTCAAGTGCAGGACATACACTTTGACATGTAGCTTCAGTAAAAAGTCACATTTGAAAGAACCACAGCCTTATTCCTCCTTTATAATGCACATACTGACTCTGGGTTACCTGATTGGAATCATTTAATGGCCAAAAATGTAGTATAATCCTGTAACATTGATAAAAAACAATAGCAACATTAAACGACAATAATTATATAACTTTCACTTTCTGGGAATCACCATCTGTTTATCCTCATATACAGTGTCTGTAACCCTAGGTCATTACCCTCATGTGTCATCAGCACCATATGTATTTTACACATTTTTCAAACTGAATCTCAAAACAGTGGTATTTCTTATAGAAGGCCTCAATGCTAATGAATATCAAAATCAAAATTCAGATTTTGGTTCATTTTTTTTCATAGCTATATGCTTTATATGTTATAACTGGTTGTTTAGAGCACATTATCCTAAATAAAAGTGTGACAGACATGAGATTCACCCAGCTAGAAGCCAAATATCTCTTCCATCAGAAAGTGACTGATATTGTAACTAGATATCTCTCTAGCCTTTTCTTGTATGGTATGAATTTCATCCCTTGGATTTGTACATATTTCAGAAAATCACCCTGTCATTATACCTGGAGGCAATTAGGTATAAGGGAGTGGGTGTTTCAAGGTAATCTTCCACATTGGAATGATTATTTAAGATAATGTTGACCTGTAACAAATAGACAGTGGAGGGGACTGGTGTAAAGGAAGACTTAATTGGAAGAGACTGAAAGTTTGAAATATAGTGACTTTTTATTGGCTGAGTTATGATTGTCTCCCATTGGCTGAGCTGTTATTGGGCAAGGCAGAATATTCTCTTTCTCCTGCTGAGGTAGTATGGTAGTATAACTTCCTATCAGAGATGCCAGCTACTTCTCTTCCCTTTTGGGCTCAATAGTGTTTGTTGAGTGACATGTATATGAGAGTTCTCTCATCTAGTTGTTCTGACTCCATTTTATTTATTTATTTATTTATTTTTATTTATTTATTTATTTTTGCTTTTTGGTATGTGGGCAGCTCCCTGACTGGGAATCGAACCCAGGCCGCAGCACTGACAGCGCCAACAC
Source organism: Lyroderma lyra (assembly GCA_004026885.1). Lineage (NCBI taxonomy): Eukaryota > Metazoa > Chordata > Mammalia > Chiroptera > Megadermatidae > Lyroderma > Lyroderma lyra. The sequence continues at coordinate 60,100 of PVJL010006638.1, read as the reverse complement.
CGAAGCCTTAAGCCACTACACCATCAGGGAACTCCCTGACTCCATTTTAAATGAGGATTCTAGTTAATTTTCACAATAAACACTTATTAGTTATTCCAAAGGCACATAGATATTTTCTTTGCACTTTAGATCTGTATATTCATATTGTTCATCTTTGGGGCCCCCAGCATTTTCCCCAGCTTATAGGGGATCTTACTAAAAGTTAAGGAAATAAATTAAAAATCAAGTAATATGTTAATAAATGCATATATGCCTATAATAGGTTCTTATATAGTCAGGAAATACAATTAAAGTGCCAATAGTATCTATAAAAACATTTATTTTCAACTACTCCCGTAGTGTAGTGTAGTTTTATGGTAACTACAGTATAGAATGGTATAGAATGGTATAGTTTTGTATCATTTAACTTGTTTTTCTGCCTCATGTCTATTAAGAATCACAAACTTGCTATTTGATTCCAGTCGATTTCAAACAAGGTCTGTTTCCTTAGCTTTACCTGGCCTCCTCACCCACAGACAAATGTTGACTCTAGCCAAGTATGCCGAAAGGTCAGAACGACTCATGTACATGCAAATTAAAATAACTTGAAAGATTACTCATAACAATTTTTTACCTTTCCTCACGTATTAAACAAATGTTTAAATTTTATTTCATATGAAATCAATATAGTATGTATTCAACAAAATATAATATTTGAATTTCTGTCCTCATAGAATGTGTAATCTAGTAAAAGAGACAGATATTGAACACACAGTAATGCTAAGATGGGAAGACTCTTAAATGCAATATTGACAAAGAAACAGCTCTCACGCTTTCAGGTAGTGCTCCAGAGCCAGGTAAGCTGCACCTGGGTGAATAATAATGAATTTATGAGAAATTATACCCACAAGTAGGAGTTGAGAGGCCTCTGCTTAACAACATAGACCATCATTTCCTTGTTCCTTATTAGCTGCTATAGGATTCACCAGGGTCTGTCATCTTCCTTTAAGAAATGTGGTTTGTATGTTTTTCTCTTGGGTCTGTGCCAATATCAAAAGTAGCAATCTCAACTTATCATGTAAAAATACAATTTTAACTAATTCTAAATATTTTATCAAAGAAAACTTACTAAAACAGGAATGTAATGAGTTTCAGTTCATATGAGACCCATCTCGTGCCATTGACTTTTGACACTATTTCGCCACAGAGGGCATCTTCCCTGTTTCCCTTGTACCATTAGAAGGAAACCAAATGAGATGATTCAGATGCTGGTGCTCTAAAAAAAGAGGAAACTAAGGGATCAATAGCTCTGGCTAATGGTTTTTTTGTTTGTTTTTGTTTTGTTATTTCATCAGAATAATGTTTATAGAATTGCCACACTACAATTCAAAATGGCATAGTCACTTACTCACGGGTCTGTGCAAGGAGGAAAGACGATAATTTCACTGATTGCTGTTGAAGTCATTTAAACTTTAATTGGTATCACAGGAAGGAAAGAAAGGAAACAAGGGCCATGATCACTAAAGAATAGTGAGTTCAGGGCAATCATGTTCCCTTTTTTTTTCCTTAAAGCTTTTCTGAGGCATTTCGTCACTGTCTCATTGGACTGAAGAAGAAATCTACTTTTCTGTTTATGAGAGTTTACCCTTCTACTGAGAGCAGTACCAGCATGGGCATGCATCACTTGTTCACATTACATTAACATAAATTTGGTCCCATGGTCACCAATATCTACCTATCATACAAAGGAGAATTGAAAGATAATATGTTTCATTGCCATTTGCCCAGTTAAAACTTGGAATTTTTATTATTAAAATTAGCTTTCCCTTGCACTTTTGTTGAGTAGCTAGCAGTCTCTGCCACATCATTTATTTCCTCTCCCCTAAAGGAATGGAGGATATAGGGCATTTTTCCTCTGCCATGCTTTTAAAGAAAACAATTGTCATGTTTTTAGAGGAAAATTAAACATATAAATTTAACATTGCCTTAGTCTTCTGTAAGAAAACCTGGCTCAAACTAGTTCAAAAACGAGGAAAATTAATATCTCACATAACAAAAGTTCAACGCTGGAGTAGATATAAGAGTTAGTTGATTTATTAACCTGTGGATTGCAAACCACTCTTTTATCTTTATGTGTCCATCTGGTCCTGAGACTGGCTCCCATCCTCATGTCAGGATAGCCACACCCTATTAATTCTCAGATTCACACTCTGCAACGTTCAGAGGAAGGACGAGGCCATCTGTTCTGCTGTCTCCTTCTTAGGAATCAAGAGACCTTATCCATAAGGTCCTCTCAGCACACCCCCTTCATCCACTTTGCCCATAACTTGTTCACATGCCAACCCTTAAACCAAGAAGTGGCAAAGCAAATGGAGTTGCCGTGGCTGACTTGTCAGGTCAGGCTTGGCTTTGTTACTGAGAAAAGGGTTGGTTTTTTTCTTGATTCATATGGGGAAGAAATGGACATCTGAATTAAATGAAGGTTCATCTAACAACAATAAATAAGCCAAGAGTGTCACTACAATACCTAATATAAATCTCTGGTTCTAGAAGAACAAGACGAATGACAAGTTAATGTTTAGACTATGAGGAACACTATGTTTTATTGTCAGTGATTTGGAGAAGCAAACAATAATATAAACTCCTACTTGCACTAAATTTATACTTTGTAAATTAAATTTAAAATTATATAAATGCTGTTCTCAACCTTAACAGGCTGCCTCATTTTAGAATTAAAAGTAAAAGCTTTTTATGAGTACAGGGTTGTGGGCCAGCCAAATTGTAGCTATGCCATTCAATACTTTAAGTTGTTTACATTAATGAATTATTGATAATTTATTTGCTACCCATTAACTCAGCAGTTTGAGTACTTATAAATATAGAATCAAGCTTTTTTTTCCTCAAAGTTAGGGAAACATATATTTTTGTTTTAAATAAATTATATAATGTCAAGTTGGTGTCATTGGTTTAAGAAAAATAAATAATTTGCTTAAGAAAAGTACATTGAACAAGTAGTATCTTTAATGACTTTGTTACCCACTCCAAGTATTGTGATCTTTATCTATGTCCCTTTTATTTGGGCTGGAAAACATTACTACAGGTGATAGCTCTCCTAAAGCCGTACACTTACTATTTGCAAGAGCTAAACATGCATAGACTCTTTCTATAAATGTAAAAGTTTTAATATGTGTCATCTAGCCAATTCTTCACAGCCAACTGTATATTTTTAAATTCTCTTTATGCCTAATCATTGTATAAGTCTGTTGCTTCCCATTGGGTCATTCAGAAACTTTTTTACAAGTCATCCTCTAATCCAGTGATCTGCAGAAATAAATGATCAATAGTAGAGAGCAAACCATTTGCCTCTACAACACAAATACCCTGTGTGGTTCTGTAGAAATTGTGTAGCAACTACACACAAAAGCTCTTTAAGTTAAACAGTAGTCATGTGTCCCCAAACAATTTGCCTTGGAGCCCCATTTATAACACAACTTGAAATGGTAGGAAATCCAATGAGGCATGTCACCAAAAGCATTTTTCCAGAAAAATTCATTATAATGTTTTCAACTTTAATATTAATCAATGGCATAAACTCTAAGAAAAATTTAATAGGGATATTATCAAAGGAGCATTTTAATGGGAATATAATGAAAATACTGAATCACATTGTTTAAACAGGAAATAGAGTGGATATCTCTTGGTTTAATGAGTTTTGAAAGAGGAGAGGTTTGAAGAATAAGTATGAGTTTAAAGAAACAAGAATAAGAAACAAAGAAGAAAATAGATACAGAGAAGCTGATAAGAAAAAATAAAGCAATTTATTATTTATTTTAGTAATAGAATAACATCTTTTGACTATGTTCTTTTTTTATATATACACAGAAAATAATTAATCTCTGACTTTCCTTACTTATGTAGCTCTCTCAAATAATTTTTGTCTGGGAAACAACTGATTTCATTTTCAATAGGATGAGAAGTTGTCAAAGAAAAGTGCAGGCAAAACCACAGGAAAATATACTACAGAGTTTTAAAAATTTAAAGGTAGGGTTAAATTTTACCTCTCTTATCCTATCATACTGGAAATAATTTTATTCTTGCCTCTATTGTGTTTGGGAGGGATGTTGTCATTGGAAGGGACTGCAGTGCTGTCTTCATTCTCACCTTTACTAGTGTTGTCCCTTGCCATCTCCTTGGTGGAACTTGATATTCTCAAGGAATTCTTCTTCCATTCATTTCATCTTTTCAGTAACTGTTCTCTGAGGCCTCAAGTTCCCGTTAAGTGGTGCTTCCATTAAGTCTTTAAAACATTAAGTATCATTAAATATTTATGTCTTAATGTGAGTTATTTTATCAGATATTTTGCAATGTATCTATTAACAATGTATCTGTTGAATGGGTGAGGGAGCGAGCAGTCACTGAAATGGAAGGACACCAAAGAGAAACATCCATTTCCATTTTTGTTTTGTTTTGTTTTGTTTTGTCTTGACCAGTGGCCAGCCCTACACAGATGTGTGTAAGTGGTATAAGAATGATTTGTGTGCATGCATGCACATGTGAGTGTTTGTGTATAGGGAGAGTAGTGAATTGTTATACACTATAAATTTCTAACTAGTTATTTGTATCTCACTTGCATGGCTTATTTGGCCTTATAAATATTGGCTACTGATCTATTGACATTTTCCATTTCATTTTTAAGGGAATTCCTCATAAAATGAATATCACAGAAATAGTATTTTATTTTCATTACTGAAAGAACAATTTAAACTCAAAATGTAGGAGGTATTAACAATGGTTGTTTATTCTTTATTTAATAGGAAAAAACATCAAAAGAGATAGACATGGTCATCTTCTGACTCTAGTGCAACAAATCTTTTATTTTTATTGTTTTTTTTTCTGGTATGCGGGTAGCTCCCTGGCTGGGAATTGAACCCAGGCCACAGCGTTGACAGCACCAGCACCGAAGACTTAAGCCACTGCACCACCACGGAACTCCAACAAATCTCTTAGACCACACTGTACACAAAAGTTCTTGTTTTCATTAGTGAATCTTCTTAACCCTAGGATTCTGACCTTCATTCTCCTAATTCCACAACTTTTCTAAATATCAAGAGGAAAAGATTTATCAAATTATCAAACAATTGTTCCAAATTTTGGGAAAATAAGTTTCACTTGGATTTTGGAAAATAAAGAAAAGGATCTCTATGGAATAGTGAACCGTTAGCAGGAAAAGAGAATATTTGTAACATAAATATTAGAGCTCTGTGGTCACTATCAAAATCAGAAGTTTTGAAATTAGAAAACTAGAACTTAGAAAAGAAAAACACACTTTTAAAAGTTGCAAAATTTCTTTGTATGCCTTATATTTTAAAAATAAAGAACATTTTCTAAATTTTGAAACCATATTATTTATAAGGTAACTCAAGTGACAAAATAGTCACTCTTATAAACAAAAGCAGGTTCTAAAATGTTATTTGGGAAAAGTACATAATTGAAGGTTTGGTTGTCCAGTCTTGAGAGGCTCTGTCAGGTCCAAGAGCTACCTTCTGTTCTGAGAAGCACAGCGGCTTTTCCTAGGACATCCTCAGGGCCCAAAATGCGCCCCCAAACGAGCCTGCTCCCACCAGCATTACCCAAGAGCCACACTATTCCACGTATTGCCACTGCAGATGGAGTTGCTTGTCTCCCAGCTAACATTATAGCTTCACTCCAACCTCTTTGCTTGTTCTGGGTCTCACGTCAACATCTTGTACTGGCACCACTTGCTTAAGAGTTTAAAGTGATTGGCATCCTGCCCTCCTCACTTTATTGTCTCCCCCGATCCCAGGCTTTACATTTTGCTCTCTCTGTTTGTCAATGTCTATAAATGCTCTCCTCACACTCCTTCCATTGCTGTGTGTAAAACCTTTGTAAATAGCACCCACAACCACTTATCACAGAGCCACTTGGCAGAACATTTGTCTGGTTTTTCTCACATATGTCTTAAACTTTGCACTTCTACTTTCATTTGAACTTGACTTAGCTAATATATTTTTAACCACAGCATGGCAATTTAGCAATGCAGACAGTTTTTTTCATCTTGAACTCTTCAAAATCTCATCAAATTTAGTCATGAAATATCGAATTGGTAGGAAGTCTTTGTTATAAATCTAGGCTTTGTGTTGGAGTTAACTAAATTTGATCATTTTAAATATATAAAAACAGTTACATTTAATACATACACTTAATCAGATGTTATGATAGTAAATACCTATATTCAGTAAATATTAGTTTTTTTCTGGATGGCAAATCCGTGAGCTATAAAGAAAATATTAACACGATTTACATTGCGCTGCTATGTACAGAATCACAGATGTGGCCTTGAGTTCAAGTCTGTTTGAAAATCTTTATCTGAAGTTGTTTGGACAAGCTACTGACCCCTCCTCATCTTGCACCTCAGGTTTCTCAAGTTACAGTGAGAGGGCTGTGCCAAAAGAGAAACGGAGGAAGCTGAATCACTTATTATTTCCCTTTCACTTTACTTCTCTATATTTTGCTGCCTTCTTCAATGGTGAGCAAAATAAGCTACATCAGTAAAGGTAGCAAAAATATAGAACAGTAAGTAGAGTGGATCCTAGAGTCACCAAGCATTGCACCACAATTTGTCCTGAATCCATTAATACTATTGTGAAAACATGACCCTGTTCTCTTTCCAGGCCTGTGTCAGCATTGCCAAGTGAGCAGATTAGAATATTCATTATTTCAAATCAATTAAATAGAAACTTAATGTGCTGATAGAAGCTAATGTTTATTAGCAGCTTGCAGTGCACCAGATGCTGTCCTAATGGCTTTCCATGCATTAACTTATTCATTCTTCATAGTTCTACGAAGCATGCTACATCATCACCTTCACCCTTTGACAATCACAGAAACTGAGGCTTAGAGATATTTTGTAACTTATTGAAGGTCACATAGCTATGAGGCTGGAAATAGAACCCTGGCCATCTTCACTAAATCTGTGTCACTTTTTCAGCTACTGTGAACTGAGATGAGTGGCACTGAGGACAGAAAGTCCTTCCCTTCAAGGTCACCTTGACTTAGTAAAGTGGACAAATATGAAAAAGTATATATGCGCTGTAATTCTTTGATATTTACAACAAGGGTGCTGTTTTCCTAGACTAAATACTAGGGAAAAGAGAGGGAAACATGATATAATATAGCTAAAGGTGACCACATTTCTTATACCTGTTCAAAATTACATATTTATTTTTACTAGCCTCAGGTAATTGTAGCCATGAATGTTTTTCTTAGTTTACTCAGGTAAGTAATTTTGTTTCCATGTCCTAGGATTAAAATAATTCAATTTTACCAATTTTGTGTCAGTTTAAACATTAAGAAGGCACTAAGAATATAAATCAACTATCAATCTACCCTTATAACTCATTTGTTAGATTCTACTTCTGGAAGTCTCCATATAATAAATAATTATTATTTGCTTTTTTAATTTAAAATATCAACAGTTATATTATTTAGAATATAATATTTTACTCTAATTTGCAAATTTTGACACTTTATAAATAATAGTTTTTATTGCCACAAAGTAGTAACCCATAAAAATGTTTTAGTGTGTGTGGATTTTGTTTTAAAATTGTCTTTAGGAATGTCCACTTTATAAGGTGTTACATTAATCAGCAAATGTGAATATGCTCTAAAATGTAGAATTTTGCCAATTTAGAATCTGATTTTAAATCCAAAATCAAATAAATATATAGTACTTTGTAAGCTTGACCAAGTCATCCAGAATAAACGGTGCTTAATTTTGGAGTTAAAGGCAGTCTAGATCGTTTGTTTTCTCCCCTCATTTTACAGGCCTGGAGCATGAACTGACTTCTCCAATAGCAAACAGGCCAATGCTAGGTCTGCGGTGTCTGTGCTCAGGTTCAGGGCCCTCCAGATGCCTAATGGGGTGATCAAAATGTTATTGATTCAACTACATATTACTCAGATCATGACAAAGCTGGTATCACTCTAATTTTCTAATAAATTTCCTGCCTCGGCATGCCCTTTATCTTCTTAGAACGGAGACTTACGCTTTGTTTTTATGTCTATATTCAGAAAAACTCAACCATTGACATTTTAAAGACTTAACTGCCCTATTATAAATAACACTTGTTACAGCATTACATCTTTCATGCCTTGGGAAGTGCATAAATTGTTAAGATTGACCTAAACAATAAAAAATGTCAAATGCAGAAGGTTGAAAATAGGATGTGTAAGCACTGTATCAAAATGTATCCTATTTTCAAATTAAGTTTCTTTCCTAATTGCCCTCATTAAAAAAAAAATCCAGCTCTTTTCCTAAAATTAATGTGAATTTGTAACATTTGTTTGCCCTTATATATTTTGAATTTAAAACCATCCCCTTTTTGAGATTGCAGAATTCTGCAACTTCATTTATAGGTTTCTAACATTTCCAATAGCTCAACATTTATCCAAAAGAAAATTTGAGAATTCTTCAAGAGAAACCCTTGATTTTTGTTAAAAAGAGAAATCCAAATTATAAATTATACAGAACCATATCTGAAATTCTTAAAATATTAAAAGAAAACTTCAAGTTTATTTATAACCTTAAAGTAATTAAGACTGGCTTATTGTTCCAATCTAATAGACTTGATAAAAATCTGTATTTTTATGCTACATATTTCAAGAACAGTATTTTATATAAGGTTAGAAAAGGAGAACAATGATCAAATGGCTAAATAAAAGCAAATTTTGGCTCACACCTCATGGGGTATATAAATGAGTGTGTGGTTTGGATTCTGTGATGTCCCAGGAGTCTGTGAGGTTGTACACAAATGTGGAGCAGGAAGAACTTTCTTCTGTCTTTGGGTTCTGTAGCTGGGTCTAAGAATTAAACTGATACAAGACAGATTAGTTCTTAGGCCCAGCTACAGAACCTGAGGAAAGCATACAAATTTTACTTAACATTTTTATGTGTACATAGGAGTCTTCAGAAGACAAGAAATGACCCAAAGAAACCATTAAACCTCAAAGATTATATACCTTTTTAAACAAAGAATGATAAATTGTAACGATGTGAAAGAAAAAGGGACTAAGGGCAATAAACTGAGACGGTGATTAGGAAATATTTGGAGGAAACTAATTAAAGGTGAGGGTTATTGCAGTAGATTTGTTTATCCAGGTTCCAACCCCCTTTTTGGCATTAACTCTGACCATAAGAATGTTGTCACTTTCTTCCCTGGTGCAGGGAAAGAATTTTTTTCATGGAAAATTGTATGACCTCCTTTGAGGTAGAAAGGGGAGATCAGAGATCTCTTCCTGGACCTGGTGTTTCTCAGGGGCCTTCAGCTCAGAATAATCGATATGGCAAGGAGGCACGCTTTGGGGGTGGTATGTGCTGAATCCCTTCAACATTAGTGTACTACTGACAGTGGATTTACAGAGTGCATACTGAATTATACTAATAAGATGTGTGAGCCACACCATTTGGTTTCAGTAAGCATGTGAAGAATGAGAGATTTGCCTTTGAAGCTCTGCATGTAAGTCCCCTGTTCTAAAATGCATGCCAAAGCAGTGGGACAAAAACAAAGGATATCATGTTGTAGGATACCATGTTGTAGGATACCATGTAGCATTATGCTCATTTATGAGCATTTTCCTCAGACTAATTTAAGTATTTCTTTATTGTATTTCCACTTTCATATATGCGATAGCTTGAAATGGTTCTTCATTTTCCTACTTCAAGAAATGAATGCAATGTAAATGTAGTCAATTCTCATTATTCACTGTCATTATATTCTATAAAGTTGCCATGATCACTGAATTAGCAAATATTGAACCCAGGGGAAATACAGGGTTGAGCCCACAAGCTTCTGGTCACTACATTTTTGTCAACCAATAAATATATAACACTGCTTTATTAGTGTTTCTGTTTAACAACACTTTCTTTAGTATACATTGTTGATTCATTAGCATTGAACTCACGATCAATAGTATTATAATTCATGCCTGAAAAAAGCTTATCTAAGGCATGTATTTTCTCTATAAGGCATATAGCAACTTTCTTGTGCTTGAGAACACAAAAAAGCACTTCAGCACTACTCATGGGAGAGAGGCATTTTAAAGAGCAAAATAATCCATAAATAGCACCAAAATGCAAAAAATATGGCACTAAGTAGATCATGAATGGACACGTTGTTACAGTATGGGAGTTGAAACAAGAAGGCAGAGCGTTGCCTTGTTCAGCCTTGGCTGGGAACACGAGCATCAGGTGACTCAAAGTTTTCTCCCTCTACGCATGTCCATAAATGATAGATGGCAAAAGCACCATGAGCATTGATTTTGGAGGTGCACATAAATTTTAGTGAGTGGGCAAATTTGCAAATACACAATCTGCCAGTAATGAAGGACTGTGCCAATATCTGTTAATTGGTAAAACATTTTTACTATATATATATATATATATATATATATATATATATATATATATATGTGTGTGTGTGTGTGTGTGTGTATATATACACACACACACACACTATACACACACACACACACACACACACACACATATATATATATATATATATATGAGCATATTTCCTTTTTAGAAAATCTTCTTATAAACAAAATCTCAGTAAATGAAGCTCAGGTTTATGATGTTTTCCTTCCTTCCTACCTACCTTCCTTCTTCCTTCCTCCCCTCCTCCATTCCAATTTTAGTGTAGTTTTATGGTAGCATAGAGTGCTATAACTTTGGATCATATAATATCATTATAATTTTTTTCTTGTTTTTTAACCATCCATGCTCTATTTATTTAGCACTAATGAACTTGTTTTCTAAAGAATTTCTCTGTTGAGAAATAAAGCTCCTTGCTGATACATACTGCAGTAATTATAAATAAATTAGATCATGAAAAGTAAATTTAATTTTTCAGACAGTATGATCTATTTAGTCTTTTCTTTAGACAATATCCAAGTTTAAAGACACGTGTGACCAATAAACATATCTGTGGGAGACTAGATAGCAGCCTCTGCTTAATGCAAAATACAAAAGCAGCTGCTCAACATTTAAAAATAGAGAGATTTCATTAAAATGTTATATTTCTGACCATTTTTAAAAATTAAATATTTGAATAACGCCATATTTGATGCATGCTTCGGTTTGCGAGAGGTGGAGAGACCACCTCCCTTAGGCTCATGATATATCCCAAATTCTTCCTTTATTTCTTCACTATCAAAACCAAGTTTGTTAGCCAAGAATTTAGCATCTTTCCACTGTTGATTTTTTAATCAAGGAGAATGTTGTCTCTGTTACCCATATCTTTATCAAAAGTGAGAAAGTGAAAGGTGGATTAATGGTTTTCAGAACAATCCAGCATCACTGATTTGTATGAGCTGCTTGATCCTCCTGGCACTGAAGTTGTAACTTCTAATTTTGGGAGCTTCCATTTATTTTAACCCCATTAGTGTTAGTTCTTAGCACAAGTGGTGGAAGCATTGTTCATTTACAAAGTAAATTAATTCAGCTTGTTCACCACGGCCTCAGTGAGTGTGTGGGTATCATAAAGAAATGGATGACACCCAAGTTCACAGTGATTCGGGTTCCTTTCAGTGACCAAGTCACAGAGGTGTGTTGACGACTGGGCCACAGAGTAACTTATAGTGTTTACCATGCAGGACCCAATGGTTCTAGCAGAGAAGAGAGAGTACATTATGTCACAACATGTGTATATTCTGAGCTTTATGAATTCTATGTTATGGTTGGGGTAATATATTCACCCAAATGTATGTGAAATCAAATCACAAAATAAAGCAAAGCTGTAATGTACTACATCCTGAACATAAACTCAAAACCTATATGCACATGTCCCAGCCTTTTACAAGTAAGAGCAAATCATTTGTACCAAATCATTTAGCTTTAGGAAAATACAGAAAGTAAGATAAATAAAAACAACAGTCTTTTAGTCACCTAGTACATACTGCTATATGCCAAGGAAACTTTGTAAAGATTGTTGAGGAAGCCTATCCTGTACATATATACACACACATATACATATGCACACGCATGCACAAATATGCACATATGTATATATAATAATGTATGGATTATTCCATACATTAGATAAATAAATTGGTAGGTAAGTAAATGCATAAATTCCAGAAGGATACACCAAACTATTACTCATTAACATTGGTGATGCCTTATGATTAGGATTCACATTCTGTATCACTGTATTAGTGAATGTCTTTTCAACAAAAGGCATGTATTACATTTATAGTAAAAAATACAGCAAAGGAATTTTCGCAAATATTAAAATCTTTAGATGGTAAAAACTTTTCCAAAATATCTTATCCAAATTCAGAAAATAAACTCAATAACAATAATTTTTTTTTAAAAAAAGCCTTTTCTACCATGATGATTTGATGAATTGGGCATACTACCAGCTCTCTGGGTTATTGTTAGAAACAAAATTGTGAAAGCACTGTGATTATGCATTCATTTTTTTTGACTAGCCATTGTTGTTGCTCAGATTGCTTAAACAATTCAACCATACATATTTAATCACTACATAGAAAACTTAATTCTAGGGAGTGATAAGCAATCAGGGTAATGGGGGAAAAAAGGTTGCTTGTCCCAAAATAACCATAACATATTATTAGATATGAAATTAAATTTTAATGTATTTTTGTAAGAAATAGAACTGAATTCTGGGTTTTATAATATTCAACTCTCTTAAAAGTATACAGTATATGTTTATATATACATTACATATCATAGATTAGTCTTATGAATTTTATAATTTCAAGGCCAATTCTAAGATTTAAATCACATATTTATATTGTGCAAGCATTTGAGCCATTCACAGAAGAACACCCTTGACTTCACAATGTGAGCAATCTGGTTTGCAAAGCATTTTGCCAGTTTCTCAAATAATCATTGACCACTGACCTTTGTAAGATGAGGCTTCATGTAAATGAATAATAGTCATTCATGTTTTTGTTAATATCCTAAGATCGTCTGAAGAAATAAACTATTTCTGTAACTTTTTCCTTTGTTCTAAATGTAAGAAGAAAGGAATCAATATTTGCATAAGTCACTATTCTGTACGAGGCACTGAAGGTAGATTTTTATTTAGGAGAAGATACAGGAGGGGTAAATTCTTCCTTTTATCTGAGCTCAGGGAACATTTACCTCCTGAGAGGTGAATGGGGAATACTTTATGTCAATTAATATATATTGAAGGCGTATAAAATAATGTGTCTATTACTCAACTGTCACTGATATGAAATTGACTACAAATTTACTTTCTAGGCTTCAGAATTTATTCCTTTCTTCTGACGTTTTGTTTATGCACTCTTTAAGACAAAAAGTTATTCTACCAACCATTGAATTATAAATTCAACCTGGAATCTGATCATCAGATTCCACTTTTATGCTCCTTTATTTCTCATCACAGATGATAAAGATATTGCACTTGGAATTCAGCTGTGATAGCATAGTTGATTAAGCTAAAGTCTTATTTGCTTTGCAGTGTTAGCAGAAACCAAAATTTAATGGCTGATTTTTCCCCCATAGCAAAATAAACCTCTGTGATTCATAGTCTCAGAGTACAGAATTCTGTTGATTATCAAAGTCTTTTTATGGACATCAAAGAACTGACTATTAGAATTTAAACTTCAAAGTTATATTTTTCTCTGAACTTTTTAGAATGCACAAATTATCTAAACTGTTGTTTAAAAACATGACTATTTGAGATAATGAGTTCAATGTTTTTAAAGGATTCAAAATCCATCAATAATTTGAAGGAAGAACTTAGATTCACTGTTAAGTAATGTTTAAAATAAGTGTGTTCCTGACAATCATTTTATACAATTAGAGAAGAGCAAAGTTACCATGGCCAAGTTGTGCACAGAGAAAGAGTGGACGTAGTTATGGAAGTTCTGGACCACAACTGAAGCCACCACTATAGGGTGACATCTTCTTGTTATGAGGGAACCAAAGTATTCCTATGGTGATTGGAGGAGACAATGCCAGAGAACAAGGATATGAAATGACAAAAGAATTCTCTGACAGGCCTTAAACTTGCTATTGTTTTTCTCCAATGTCTCCCTATCGGGACCTTGCTCCAAACTGAGAGGCAGACTTCATTTAGTCTTATAATTCCAAAGTAATTAGAACTATCCAGTTTGACTAGGTTTTCTATGATTTCAAATTAAAAACAAAAATAAATGGATTTTTAAAAATACTTTTAATGACAAAGGTTTAATTAAGCTAACTAAGCTTCTGTTTGTACTCAAAATTTGTTCTGAGTGCAAATAGAAACTGGCTCAAAGCTGATTATAATTTATCTTTGAGCCATTTCACGGATTGGAAATCCAGTAACTAAGAGGGCATAATAAATAAGACCATCTCATTTGTGAATAAGAAGCAGTTATGCATGCATCCCCACAATCTCCTGTTTCAGAGGATGGTAACAAAATTATTCATACTTCTAAAAAATTCATATAATTTCATGTATTTAATGATATTCCCTAAAATCAAATTAGAACTTTTAAAGTCACAGTACAGGCTAAATATGTGTTCTGTTAATTCATTGGTGGGTGAGAATGTCTTTGTCCAGTGTAGTCAAAAACATGGGTACCCCAATTCTTCATTCAAAAGGCAAGGAACTAACAAGGCATTTCAGACAGACATGAGGCCTAGGGGCAAACAAAAAGCTTCTCAAAGTTCAATTAGATGTAAATATCATAAAGTTCATTAGCTGTAAATATCATAAAGTTTACTCAAGTCGTAGTAGAATATAAAAATCATTAGAAAATGAGTATGCTATCAAACCTTCCATTCCAAGGGATTTCATTTTTCTGTCAAAAAAAAAAGCTAAGTTGTGGGAAAAGTAAATATTTAAAAACCATAAGAATTAGTTTTTAAAACAAAAACATTAAAATCTCATAATACCTTAGGGATTGAGAATTGTACTTTTTCAAGTAAACTCGAGATTCTCAAGTTAAATTTGAAATATATAAATCATTGATGGAATTTATGTTTTTAGTATTATAATTCAAATAAGATTTTATGTTGATAGAAGTTTTTATGATCATTCTTTATGACTACTTCCCATACAATTAACTTCAGGAAACACAGGAAACCAAAAGAATAGAACTATAACTGAGGACTCCAGATTTTTCAGGGCAAAAACTCATTTCTCATTCATTCTGTGTAGACAGTGGTTGGAAGTGGGTATACATCACACTAGATTACAACGTGCAATAACAGAACTATGATCTTATTTATTTCTTATTTTAGGGGCTGATGTTATCAACTTCGATGGCCATGTTGTGTTACCATATAGATTCAGAAACAAGAAGATGAAAACACTGAAAGATGTCATTGCCTTGAAATTTAAAACGACTGAAAGTGAAGGGGTGATCTTGCATGGAGAAGGACAGCAAGGAGATTACATTACTTTGGAACTGAAAAAAGCCAAGCTGGTCTTCAGTTTAAACCTAGGTAGGCTCTCGTTTTTGACATCATTCTTTCCATTTACTAATATTACCATTTGTAAAATGCTAATGTTTAATCCTTAAAATGTAAATTCTAAAATGCCCACATTGTTATCAATTTATCTTTAATTCATGATGTTTGGTATATATTGATATACTTATTCATTCTAAAAGGATTTATTAAACACCTGTGCTGTGCAAGGTGTATCCTAGCATGTGGGATACATTGGTGAAAACAGAGAAGGTTCATAAAGCCTATAACACAGTAGAGGAGTTTGACATTATCTATTATTATTATTTTAAAACAACTAAATTAAAAGAATGACTTCAAGTAATGGTAAGTTGAACAACACGAAGGTTAGAGATGCCACCCCCACTTCGGTAGTAAAAATTCCAATTATAACTTGACTTTACAGATGGCTCTTTGCATCTGCAAATTTAACCAACCATAAATTGAAAATACTGTTTGCTGCGCAAGTTAGGATATCGAAGTGGGAATGCAAAAATTTGTTTTTTAATTTATGATGAGTCTTTGCAGATAAAGAACTGACCACATTTACTGAGAAAAAAAAACTGCATATACATAGATTCACATAGTTCAAACTTATGTTTGTTCAAGGGTCAACTTTAGAGTGAAATCAATTAAATAAGCTAACATAATAGTGCAGAGGCAAGAGGTATCAACACTAGAATATGAACTGAGGAAAGTCCTTGCAAAAGAGAAGATGTTCAAGCTCAGATCTGAGTGATGACAAAAACTAGTTATGAAAATATCAGAGAGAGAAGAGCATTTCAAAGGGACGTGTCACTGCAGACAAAGCCCTGGCATACTCAAGGAGCAGGAAGGAGGCTGGTGTGAATAGGTGGAGTAACAGAGACAGCAGATGAAATCCAAAAGTTAGTGATTGTTCAAATTCTCTAAGAGCCTGTAGGGCATGGTAAAAAGTTTAATAATTGTTTTTTTTTTCAAGAATGAAAAGCTATTGGTAGGTTTTAAACTATATGACATTGTGATCTTATTTTACAAAGTTTACTGAAACTTCTGTAAGAGAAAATCTTCCATCAATACACGAGTCAAAGGTGAAGTTCTTCATAGTACAAGTGAGAGCTGGTACTGGCTGTCAGAAGATGGCTGTCATTGGAGGGTCAGAGAAATGAGTCTAATTTGGAGATTATTTTAGTGGTAATTTAAGCTTGATTTGTAATGAATTGGGTATCTAGTAAGAATGGAAGAGGATACAGGATAATTCCTAGGATATGACTTGAGCTTCAATGAACATCAGTGCCATTTTCAAAAACAGAGAAAGTTCTGTTTTTCTCTACAGTTTCTTCTAATATAGGAGTATTAGTTTCTTTCAATAGTGGAACTGTAAAAATCTGTTTGGGCATTTTAGTTGAGATTTTTCTTAGGGAGTTGCACGTATGAGATTGACAGGAGAAAGTGCTGAAAGGAGACTGAGGAGAAGTGAACAGCGCAGGGGAAAAAAAGAGGAAAGTTTCTCTTTTGGAAAGGAGGGAAAGAAAAGAAGTGGTCCACTATGTTGAGTCCACCTAAAATGTTACATAAGAAAAAAGAGAGGCTACTGTTTGACAACAAAGAGGTTACTGTTGATTTACTCTCAGTGGAATAATATGTATGTAATATGAAAAAAAAGTCTGGGCAGAAATAGACCATATTCTTTTCAGTAGTGGAAATGAATGACTAATATTTTCCACATTAATTTCTTTGTATTTAATAAATAATTTAATTCCCACATCAACCTTGTAAAGCAGGTACTATTTCCCCACTTTTTACATATGAAGAAACAAATACTCAGAGAAGTTGTTAACTTACTGAGGGGCTTGAGAGGTAGAGCCAGCATCAGAACCCAGGCCCTCTGGCTCCAGAGCCCAAGGGACACTGACTTTATAAGAAACCTACCAACTTTTTAAAAAGTTCATTATTTTTAAGAGAGCAGACGTTTTTATCTTTAATAGCTTTTATGTACTTTGAGCATGAAACTGCTTTTAAGGATAGTTACACACTGGTTTTCCCATAGCAACTTCAATAGAAAGGGTGCCAACCTGCTGTGTTGTAAATAAACTGTCTTCTACTGGGAAGAGCCCTGGTGCCATTGCCTTGTTTCTTTTACATTCTTGTGATGCAGGAAGCAACCAGCTTGGTCCCATCTATGGCCACACATCAGTGACGACAGGGAGTCTGCTGGACGACCACCACTGGCACTCTGTGGTCATGGAGCGCCAGGGCCGGAGTATCAATCTCACCCTGGACAGGAGCGTACAGCACTTCCGCACCAATGGCGAGTTCGACTACCTGGACTTGGACTATGAGGTGAACCCAAACACCTGCCGGTTGTGATGAATGGGGAGTGGCTGCTCTGTCTCCTGCTTGTATTATTGTTATGTTATTGTTAATTGTTTATCTTCCTACACCATTTTCATTTGTAAGAAAAACTGACTTACAAATTCATAACCTAATTTATTAATATATGACATTTTATTCATTTCTAAAATTTAATAATAAATACTTGAAAAATTTTTTAAATCTTGGTATCAAAGTAACAGTTTGAAGAGAGGGACCATCTGTCATCTTACCAGGATTATTTAAGAAGTCCAGAATAAATTTAAGTTATAATCCTCCACTGGTAGTTAATTAAAATATAAATGATCTGTTCTTCTTCATAATGTACATCTTATATACATAGGGTTACCTAATATTTATTGCAAAATATTGAATAAGAAATCCTGAATTTTGATTTATCTTAAGCAATTTATAAATTCAGGACTGTAGATCGCCCTTTTGACGAGTTCTATTTTCTTAGATATAATTGTCATAAAACAAAATACAGAATATTTTAAAGAAATTGTCCATAAATAAAAGATTTTTTTACCTTTCAAATGATCAAAAATTAAAAAACAACCAATAATCATATTGGTTCAATAAAAACTATATATTCTCATAATATACCAGTAAGCATATGTTTTTGTAAATAAATTATATGGAGAGAAATTCAACCTTAAAATGTCCATAAAAATGTTAGTTATATGTAGGAATAAGAGTTTTGTAAGAAAGATATTTATCATAGCATAATATACACTCAGAGAAAAGAGATCTCACTAAATTAACAATAGCATAGCAGTAAAATAAACAGCATGAAATATTATTCAGCTAGAGGTTTTCAAACTTTCTTACTTCATGGAAATCTTGGTGTCATTAATTTTTCACAGCTGTCCTAGATCATTCTGCATTAGTTAGAACCAAACAACCTAATAAAATTTGGTCCACATTTGAAAAAAAATACACATAAAAGTTCTTAAAATATAGATTTATTTTATTTTTAAAATAATAAATATTTAGTACCGGGATATAGTACTGGGATAGTACTGGGATAAATAATAAATATTTAGTACTGAACAACTTCTCAGATTTGGGCATCAGATTTGACACCGCCATTCTTATTTTCTCTCCCACTTTTATTTTCACGTGACAGTTTTTCACAGCTTCTCAAAGACTAGACATCATCGAAAGCAATGTAGCATGAGGTCAGAATCATGAACTAGTACTTCAAGCTAGTGTTTAACACCATGTCCAAAAAAATGTCAAGTATTGCTTTGTTTCTTTTTCACATGTAAAGTATACTGTGGTTCAGTGTGCCTTGGCTCCCAGTTTTGAAATTGCAGATATATACATACACACACACACACACACACACACACACACACACACATATACATATGATGCCCAAAAATGGATACACATTTTAAGAAAGGAAAAAACTATTAAATTTGTAATACTTGATAGATACCAATAAGAAAAGATGAATACAAATCACATTTGACTTCTGCAATTACAAGAGGTGCTCAAAGTGGTTACATCTACCTAATATGTAGATAACATCTCTTAAAACATGTATGCATCTTTGGCATCCCCGGTTTGCATAGTATCGATATCTAAATATATTTTTAAAGAATGTGGAATATACTTGCTGTAAAATAATATGTGACAAAGTCAGGATTTACAATTGTGTTTTCTATTTTCTTTATATGTTTAAATAGAAACTATAGTTTCTAAATTTACTGTGACATGAATATATTACATATATTCCTAAATAGGAATTGACAATGGAATACGCTATATATACCCTGATGTAGGCACTTTATTGAAAGTGAAAGAAAAAGGATATTAGGAAATAATTGCACCTACATAAGAAATCTCTTCTAAGCAAAAATGATTGTCGGAAAGGAAAGAATGTGAAAATCCCAGAAATTTTTATCTTCTCTAATTAGTATAATTCTTGGCTTATGTGGTTTATCTGCTATTTTATGATAGAACTTAAAAATGAATTATTCATTCTCCATTAACAAACTTTGAAGTAGCGTAGAAGAGGTGAAAAATCCTTGAACATTAGTAATGGACAAACACAATTCCAATTTTTCAAAAAACAAAATTAAAAATGTGGGGTTCATAGACCTTATTGAGTTTGTGATGAAAGCTATGAATATTCATGCACAAACAACAATTTCCATACAGGGTCAGCAGTGTTTGGACACTTTGAAACCCATCTATATATGATACTGTGGTTGAGAATTTCATCTGTAGACTAAACTGCTTGGGATATTTTGTCAGAGAAAAACACTAGGAAGAAATTTAAACTTACTAAGAAAGAATAAGATGGACTCAACTCAACTTCTCTTTGTAGAGCTACCGCTGAATATTCTCCTCTTAGACAGTGCGGTTATCAGTATGACCTACAATAAAAGCAGTTTGGCTACACTTATATGTCTACAAGTCTATCTTAATGTAGAGTGTCTCTCTTTGTTTATTTGTTTAAAGAAAATTAGGGACTATGGTAGAATCAGTTTCAGTGTTATTGCACCTATATCTTCGACTCATCCATTAAGTAGCTAGACTCCAACCTCAAAAGGGGCTTTTTGTGAACAACAAAAGACAGTCGTATTACTCAGAAAATTCCAAGAGTTTTAGAAGCTCTGTGCCAAGAACTGGGGACAAAGACCAAATATGTCTATTATACAAGAGTATTATGCAGTATTTTCACCATATAGACATGATAACTGTAAATAACTTCTAGGGCATACATGATAGTGAAATGCAAAGTTGAGTTCTGAGAAGTTATTCATTCTTTGTTTAATACAATTTGTTTAATTTAAAGCTTATATAATTTTAATTTTTTAAGACACCAGTTCCCTCTTCTCCTTTTTTTCAGTGTTAAATTTATTGAGGTGACATTTGTTAGTAAAACTTACATTGGTTCCAGATATACAATTCTACAATACATCATCTATGTGTTGTGTTGTATGTTCATCACCCACAGTTGGTTCCATTTCTATGACCATATATTTCAGACTACACCCCTTCTCTCCCACCCACTCCCCCCATACCCTCAGATAAACAGTAACATTTAAAACTACTGATTGTGTCCATAAGTTTTTGTTTCTTTGTTGCTTTCAGCTTTGTGTTCCATAAATGAGTTAAATCATATGGTTCTTGGTTTTTTCCGTCTGGTTTATTTCACTTTGCATGATGGTCTCAAAGTACAACCACGTTGTCATAAATGATCCTGTTTCATCTTTTCCTATGTCTGAGTAATATTCCAATGTGTGTATGTACCACAGCTTCTTTATCCGGTAGTCTATCAAAGGGCACTTTGGCTGTTTCCATGACTTGGCCACTGTGAATAGTGTTCCAATGAACATTTGGGTGTATATATCTGTGGACTAAGGTTTTCAAATTTGGGGGATAGATACCCAGAAGAGAGATTGCCAGGTCATACCATAACTTTATTTTTAGTTTTTTGAGGAACCTCTACACTGTCCTCCATAGTGACGGGACTAATTTGCACTCCCACCAGCAGTGTACCAGAGTTCCTTTCTCTCCACATCCTCTCCAGCACTTGTTGTTCCTTGTCTTGTTGATAATAGCCATTCTCACAGGTGTGAGGTGGTATCTCATTGTGGTTTTGATTTGCATTTCCCTGATAGTTATTGAGGTTGGGCATTTTTTCATATGTCTGCTGGCCATTTGGGAAAAGTGTCTATTCAGTTCCCCTGCCCACTTTTTAATTGTTTTGTTGTTGTTGTTGTTGTTGTTGTTGTTGTTGTTGAGTTGTATGAGTTCTTTATATATTTTAGATATTAGCCCCTTATCAGAGGCATTGTTTGCAAATATTTTCTCCCATTTGGTTGGCTGTCTCTTTGCTTTGTTGATGGTTTCTTTCTCTGTGCAAAAGCTTTTTAGTTTGATACAGTCCCATTTATTTATTTTTGCTTTTACTCCCTTGCCTTTGAGGTTAGGTTCATGAAGGCCTCCTTGAGCCAGAAGTCTATAATGTTTTCATTTATACAATTTACTGTTTCAGGTCTTATGTGGAGGTCTTTAATCCATTTTTAGTTAATTTTGGTATATAGTAACATTTGCAGTTCAGATTCATTCTTTTGCATTTGGTTTTCCAATTTTCCCAGCACCATTTACTGAAGATGTTTTCTTTTCTCCATTGTGTATTTTTCGGGGCTTTCTCAAAAATTATCTGCCCTTATATTTGTGGGTTTATTTCTGGGTTCTCAATTCTTTCCATTAGTCTGTTTGTCTGTATTTCTGCCAATACCAGGCTGTCTTGATTATTGATTCTGTGTAGTATAAATTGAAATCAAGGAGTGTGTTGCCTCCAGCTTTATTCTTTTTATGTAGGATTTCTTTGGTGATTTGGGGTCTTTTGTGGTTCCATATAAATCTGGTTATTCTTTTATCTATTTATTGAATGAATGTCTGTGGAATTTAGATGAGAATTGCATTAAATCTGCATATTGCTTTGGGTAATATAGCCATTTTAACTATGTTGATTTCTCCAATGCATGAACATGGAATATCTTTCTGTTTCTTTGTGTCCTCTTCAATTATTCTTAATAGTGTCTTACAGTTTTCAGTATATAAGTCCTTTGTATTCTTTGTTAAGTTTATTCCTAAGTATTTTACTCTTGTTGTGATCGCAAAAGGTATTGTTTGCCTCATTTCTTTTCTGAAGTTTTGCTGTTGGTATATAGAAATGCAATTGATTGTTGTACATTGATTTTATATCCTGAAACTTTACTGTATTTATTCATTATTTCTAATAGTTTTTTATGGAGTCTTTACTCCATAAAAAAGAAGGATCACATCATCTGCAAAAAGTGGAAGTTTAACTTCTTCTTTCACAATTTGAATGCCTTTTATTACTTTCTCTTGCCTGATTACTCTGGCTAGAACTTCCAGTACTATATTGAATAGCAGTGGTGACTGGAAACATCCCTGTCTTGTTCCTTATTTTAGGAGAATACACTTCAGTTTTTCCCAATTCAATATAAATATAATATTAGCTGAGGATTTGTCATATATGGCCTTTATTTTGTTTTGTTTTTTTAATGTGGGTACTTCCCTGGCTGGGAATATATGGCCTTTATTATGTGTTTTCATCATACATGGATGTTGTATCTTGTCAAATGCTTTTTCTGCATCAATTAATATGATCATATGGTTTTAGTTTGTTTATGCAGTGTTTCACATTGATTTGTGTATGTTGAACCATCATTATGTTTGTGAGATAAATCCCACTTGATCATGATATATAATATTTTTAATGCATTGTTGTATTGTATTTGCTAGTATTTTATTTAGGATTTTTGAATCTGTGTTCATCAGAGATATTGGTCAGTAGTGACCAGGCTTTGATACTAGGTTTATGTTGGCCTCCTGGAAAGAGTTGGGAAGTATTATCACTTCTTCAATTTTTTAGAAGAGTTTAAGGAAAATAGACATTAATTCCTCTTTGAATGCTTGATAAAACTCATTGGTGAGACCATCTGGTCCTGAGCTTTTGCCTTTGGGGAGGTTTTGGATGATTGTTTCAATTTCCTTACTGTTGATTGGTCTATTTAGATTGTCCATTTCTTCAAGGTTGTTAAATTTGGTGACATGATCCTTCATAATATTTTCTTATGATCCTTTGTATTTCTGTGGTACCAGTGATAATTTCTCCTTTTTCAGTTCTAATTTTGGTTATTTGTGCTTTTTCTTTTTGGCCTTTAGTGAGCCTAGCCAGGGGTGTGTTCGTTTTATTGATTTTTTCAAAGAACAAGCTCTTCATTTCATTAATTTTTTTCTATCATTTTTCTGTTTTCTATTTCATTTAGTTCTGCTCTAATTATTTCCATCCTTCTGCTGACTTTGGGTTTTTGTTTTTCGTTGTTGCTGTTGTTCCTCTCTTTGTAGTTCTTTAAGATAGAATGTTAGGTTATTTACTTGTGCTTTTTCTTGTTTCTAGAGATAGGCTTGTAATGATATAAATTTCCCTCTTTTGCTACGTCCCAATAATTTTGATACATTGTATTTTCATTGTCATTTCTTTCTATGTATGTTTTAATATCTTCTTTTATGTCTTAATCAATGCACTAATTTTTAAATTAATGTTTAATTGCCATGTGGTTTTTCTGCTTTTTTTGTGTCATTGTTCTCCAATTTCAAGGGTCTGTGACTTGAGAATATGCTTTTCATGATTTCAATTTTCTTGAATTTGCTGAGGCTAGTTTTGTGTCCCAGCATATGTTCTATCCTTGAGAATGTTCTGTGTGCACTAGAATAGAATGTAGTCTTGTGTTGTAGGATAGAGTATCCTATAATGTCAATTATATCCAGTTGAAGTAATGCATCACTTACAGCTGATATTTCTTTCTTTATTTTCTTTTTAAATAATCTGCCCATGACTCTAAAGGGGTGTTTTTGTCCCCTACTATAATTGTGTTTTTTTTTACAGTTACACCTTCTAGATCTTTAAGTAGTTGCTTTATAAATTTTGGTGCTTCCTGGTTGGGGGCATATATGTTGATGAGTGTTGTGTCTTCTTCTTGTTGTATTGTCCATTTTATCATTATGAAACGCCCATTTTTGTCTCTTATTATCTCTTTCATCCTGAAGTCTGTTTCATCAGATATAGGTATGGCTACTCCTCATTTTTCTCTAGATGCCATTTGCTTGAAGTATTGTTTCCCATCCTTTCACTTTGTGTCTGTGTTTGTCCTTGGGGCTGAGGTCTCTTGTAGACGGCATATAGATGGGTTTTACTTTTTTAATCCATTCAGCTACTCTGTATTGGTGAGTTTAGTCCATTTACATTTACTGTGATTATTGATATATGAAGATTTCCTATGGCCATTTCTTTCTGGTTTTGGTTGTTCAAAGTATTCGTTTGTTCTTTGGTTTTTCCCACTGTCTATTTTTTTAGCTTGAAGGTATTCTATGATTTTTTTTTTCTGTTTCCTCTTCTTTTTTGTGTGTGAGTAGTTACCATGAGTTTTATGAAAAGGAAAGTTTCATGTACATAGTGGCACCTTTTCTTAAGCATACTTTTAATTTCTATTCTCTTTCAGGAATTTAAATCTTTACTTCCTTTTTTTTAATGTTCTTATTGTCCCAACTTTTTGCCATTTATTTTGGCATTTTGTTTCAGGTCGTGTAGCCTTCTTCAGTATTTCCTGGAGTGCTGGCCCTGTGTTGGCGAATTCCCTCAACTTCTGTATATCTGAAAAGGTCTTTATTCCTCCTTCATGTCTGAAGTATAACTTTGCTGGATAGATTATTCTTGGCTGGTATTTTCTCTATATTAATATTATGACTATACGATTCTACTCTGTCCTGGCTTGAAGAGTTTCTGCTGAGAAGTCTGATAACAGCCTGATGGCCTTTCCTTTCAACATTATAATATTTTTCCCCCTGGATGCCTTGAGAATTATTTCTTTGCCTCCGATTTTTTGATATCTTCAGTATAATGTGCCTTGGAGTATGTCTGGTGAGAATCAGGTAGCTAGGGGTCCTGTGTTCTTCTGGAATTTGGGGTTTCACTTCTTTCCATAAGATTAGAAAGTTCTAATCTACTATTTGTTTGATTAAGCTCTCATTAGATTTTTGTTGTTTCTTCTGGTATTCCTATTATTCTAATGTTTTTCCTTCTAATGGAGTCAGATAGCTCTTATAGAGATCTTTCATTTCTTTTTCTTTTTTTGGTTCTTAAATTTCTGTCTTTTTCCTTCTACTCAATTTCTATGTCTCTATCTTTGATGTCACTAATTCTTTTCTCTATCTGATTGATCCTGCTTCCTCTGCTAGTCAGTTCATGCTTTATTTCTTTTATTGTATTGTTTATCTCTCAAATTTCTATTTGATTCTTTTTTATAGTTTCTATTTCCTTTGTTAAAGTATTTCTTTTGTTCAGAGATTTCCTTTCTGAGATCATTTACCTGGGCTGAGTACTCTCCCAGCATTCCCTGAGCTTTCTGAGTATTTTTAGGAGTTGCAGTCTTAAATTCTGTGTCACTTAGATCATATATTTCCAAATCTACAAGTTCTTTTTCTGGAGATTTTTCATTTTCTCTCTGAGATGCTTTGTTCCTGAGAGAGTTTATTGTAGTTGATATGTTTCTCTTCCTCAGCATAAGGGCTTTTTTCTCCTGGCAGATATGAAGAGGTCTTTCTTTCACTTCCCAGTTGGTGTCACTGCAGCATCTTACAGTATTTTCTCTTGGTTGTTAAATTTTTCTCATTCTCTTAGCTTTCCTGGAGGGTGGGCTTCTTCTCTTTGACTCAGTTGCTTTGGTTTTAATGTTCTTCTTTGGGGAAATGAAGTGAGTGATGATATTCTCTGCCTCTGAGATCTGTGCAGACAGAGTCTGCTGTGCCTTTGTTTTACAGTTTTCCCAAGACCCCTGCCAGTTCCCTGAGGGGTATGGAGTTTGTTGGGGAGGGCTCAGGGCTTATTTGCAGCACAAGATAATGGCAGTTTTGGGGAGACAAGGGGAGCAGCCAAACACTGTGTTCACAGTTTCTGCCTAGTAGTGGGAACAGTGGGGTTCATCATTGCTTTTTTTCCTGAGGTTGCTCACTACCCTGGGTGCTGACTCAGCTGTGAAACAGGCCTGTCCCTCAGTCAGGCACACTCAGGGCCAGGGTGGGCTCACTGTGCAGCATAAGCCTGCTCCAAAGTTAGGGGAGTGGCCAGCTGTGCCTGGTGTGTGCTGCAATACAAGCCTGGCTCTCCATCAGGAGTGCACAGAAGTTTAGGCAGCTGTGCACCATGAAGCAATCTTAGCCCTTTATCAGGAGTGCACCAGAGCCACATGGGATAGGTGCCACTTTATCATGTCCCCACATGGGGCTTTCACTCTCCACTCCTCTGCCTGCCTGGGATTGTGCTCCACTTCAGCCCATTTACCCCGGCCTCCTCCTTGGTCCTACTTCTGCCAGCACTGGACTTTCACAGTCCCTTCTGTGCACTGCTTTCTCCCCTTTTCTCCCATTCTCCTCCCTTTTTCTGACCTTTAGGTATTTTCTTGAGATGAGTGGATCTCTCAGCTGAGGCTGTGTCACTTGGGGATTCCCTTGCTGGATTTTAGGATGTCCTCTCACACCACCAACTTGATCCTTCTCCCAGTTCCCTCTTCTATAATTTAATTTTTAGCAATGACTCTGTTTAACAATTCATTCTTGTGAGCCAGTATGACCAGGATTCAGCATGCCACTGCTAGTAGTAAGTTAAATAACACCAATCACTATTCCTATAGATTAATATCATGAAGGAAACAATAGAAAACAAGTTTGCTTCTTTGATGTACCCAGATGTGGGAACTTTTTGTGGAAGACAGGCTTGGGTTCCTTTCACTTGCCTCTCTACAGCTGGTATTCACCACATAGAGAGCCAATCATCATTTGCTCATAATTAGTAAGTCAATCACATGAGTCAGGCTGCTGGGGGACCTGAGAAGGGTGCAGTGATATACAAATGCACTTTACTTCTTTCTTCCTTTTCTCAGGCAGTGAA
Organism: Lyroderma lyra; assembly: GCA_004026885.1. Classification (NCBI taxonomy): domain Eukaryota; kingdom Metazoa; phylum Chordata; class Mammalia; order Chiroptera; family Megadermatidae; genus Lyroderma; species Lyroderma lyra. The sequence goes on along the minus strand of PVJL010006638.1, from coordinate 32,762 downwards.
ACTATGGGAAGGACATCAGATTGGTGTTTGACCTGGTTCCTCTCTCCTCTTCAGCAAAATTCCAGGGTACATCCACTCTGCATCTCATGCCCTTCCTTGCCCTTGCAATACAGTTCTGCTTGGAAAAGAAAAGAATGACTCTCCTTTTTTCATTGCAGAACCTGGCTAGGATTTTAGAGAGAAACTAGTTAGGATTTTGGAGAGAATCAATTACATGACTTCAAACTGGAGTGAAAAGCCTAGGTTTGAATCCCTTTTTGCCCCTATTGGTTGTGTGACAGGGAACATATCATTTACCCATCTATAAAATTATTATAATAACACTTTCTTATAGGTTTATGTGAGGAGGCAACAGGACATAATAGAAATTGCTGTATATATCAGTGACAGTTAATTAGACTGTATATAATAAATCCATGATAATTTTTCCACATAAAAGGAGCCCCTAGGTAGGTAACTCTGGGCTCAAATGGCAGCAGCATGGTCCTCAAACCCTTGTTTGCTTTCCTCTTGCTGCTACTCCATCCCCACTGCCAATCACTCAGATGGCTACTCACATTCCATCTTGCATTCCAATCAATGAAAAGGAAGAGAGTATAGAAAAGGTTGTAAATAAAGCTCATGAGACCAAAACTTGCTTCAGAGAGCTTGGTAAAGATTATATGTCAGCTGGGGAGCAACGTGGACAGCTGAAAAGCAAGATTTATTTTCCTCAAGAAGGTGGGAAGAAAGGACACTTAGAGTTATCTAGTCATCTATGCCATACTTTATAAACTCTTAGTAGCTAACAAAATGGTTAATGCAGTTATTTTTCAGAATCCAGGTTGTCATCGAATAGCAATATGATTAGTAAGTCAATCATATGAGTCCTATAAATATCTGATTATTAATTTAATAACTGCAACATTTTTGCTATCAAAATAATTACAATATCAGAAAGTGTTTTGTGATTTAGTCACTTCATTTTACTAATGACAATATGTAACCAGAAAGAAGAGAAAACCTAATGTTATGAGGTCTGACAATTAAGTTTGCAAACTTATCTTAGAAAAACTGCTACATACCTCATTGCTGAATATAATAACTAAGGTCACATTTGAAGTCCTCCCCTTGGGAAGCTATATACCGATGCCAGCACCTAGTCCACCCTTCAAAGCAATTTTGGAATTTGTTTGGAATGGCCATCACAGCTGTCACCTTTGATGTCCTGAATGTCATAAAAATGTCTCCCTTTCAATATTTCCTTTATCTGCGGGTAAAGAGAAAAGTCATTGTGGGGGCAAATCAGGTAAGTAGGGAATGTGTTTCAATACAGTTATTTGTTTCCTGGCTAAAACTCCCTCACAGACAGTGCTATATGAGTTGGTGCATGGTCAGGATGCAAGAGCCATGAGTTGGCAAAATCTTCATGTTGTTTCACCTTTTTACGCAGCCTTTTCAGCACTTCCAAATAGTAACCTTGGTTGACTGTTCAGTTGGTACAAATTCAGAATGACCAATCCTTCTGATAAAAATATAAATTTAAAAAAAAAGGTTAGCAACCTTGTTTTGACTCTTGATTTGGACTTACAGAACTTTTTCGATCATGGAGAATTGGCTGACTTCCATTGTGCACTTTGACACTTTGTTTCAGGGTCATATTGGTACACCCATGTTTCATCGCCAGTGATAACATGGCCCAAAACATTGTCTTGTCTCTCCAAAAGATCTGGGCAAATTTTGACTTTCCTTTGCTTTTGTTCATTGGTGAGTTCCTTTGGGACCATTTTGCATACACTTTTCTCCTGCCAAGATTTTCAGTAAGAGTTTTCTGTTTCCCTATCTATGTTTACTTGGTCTACTATGCTTCTCACAGTCAGTGGATGATTTTGATGCATAATTCAACAAATTTTTGCAATGTTTTTGTCAGTTTTGCTTGTTACTGACCATGTTGACCTCTATTCATCAGTGACACTTTTCTCTTCCCAAAGAAAAACTTTTAATCCATTTGTACACTGCTGTTTTCTTCATGGCACCATTTCCATAAATTTGGACTAACCTGTTTCTGATTTCACTTCCATTCTTGCCAACTTTAACAAGAAGTTGAATGATTGTTGCTCTAATTCAAACTTTGACATTCTCGTGACAGCACACAAAAACACACAACATCAATAATGAACACCCCTCAGCAAGACACTCCCACGTGTTGACACAAGCACAACTGTAAGAAACAGATACACCAAGGTCATGACACCTTACTGAGTTATTTGTATATCTGTGCACAGTGGCAAATTCAAGAACTTAATTGTCAGACCTTGTATATGATTAGTTACATATGGACTTGGGATTTAAACCAACATCTCTTAGTTGTAAGGAACCTGGTAAGCTGAGCCTGTAATGCTTCACCAGGGTACTCTCCATAAGGCAGGACACATGCCAAGGGTTGCTGAATGCAGCAATATTTAAGGAGTGTTTGAATCATCCTCCAAAAAAAAAAAATGAATGTCCCCAAATAAAGAAACTATGCACACAGAAAAGGAATAAAACAACACTTTTAAACTAATATTTAATAATATTATTTAAAATGTGATGCTTCACATCATTAAGCATAGAAGATTTTATTACTATTGACTGGGAAAGAAATTGCCAAAATAACTTATAGATAGAAAACACAACATTCTATTTAAGTATCAGGAATTCTTAACTTTGGTATTAGGTACACCTATATCTATCTAATAAGTTCAGTTCAGTGCTACTTGAAAAATATTTTTTAATAATTCTATTATTTTGATTATTCTCTCTTGTTCCTTTTGTAGTTTCCTAACCTTTTTTTACATAGTATTTGCTTTTCTTCTTATATATCAATTTTATGGTAAATGATATCCATCTAACCATTATTTTTTATTTTATTTTAACAGTAGTTTTTTATTTTTTTTCTATATTGTCTCATAAGCCATCATTAACTTGTGCTTTTCTTCCTCTAAAATTAAGCATTTAACATACCATGGTGCTAAATAATAGAACATATTTTCTAATGGCCACCTAGAACACAAAGATGTTTGCCTTATTATCAAATTTAAAATCTTGACATTTAAAACTGTATTAACTACTGCTTCATTTTCAAAACCTTGTAAGAAAAATTGATCATGGTAACATTGAATGATAATTAGGACACATATAACATCTAGATTATATATCTTAATACTACGGCTGTGATTAGTAGACTCATTTATGACTAATTCATTATTAGTAGTAGATATCATTATTGGCAATGCATTAGTAAGTATAATTTTGTATTATATGAAAATGATATTGCAGTAATTCGACCGAAGATACGTGAAAAAAATATGTCGTCTCTTTTTAAAGGTGATAGTAGCCAAAGAAATACAGAAAGAGGCATTGGCTTACTACTTAAGATTTATAAGGCCTATAATACCTTTCAGCCTATACTTCTTAAATTATAGAACCCAAGTTCTAAGATGTTCCTAATCAATATAGTAATGCGACTTTTTGAACGATTTTCTGTATTCACCATAAATCTAATGAACATTTTACTTTAATGGTCATTAGACTACAATAAGTCTATGTAGAGCAAATACAATATTCCTTACTTTTGGCTGCAGTTTTATCAACTTATATATTAGAGCTGATTATCTCATGATGACTAGAAGCATTTATTGATAGTATGTCTTTGAATGATAAATGTAAAAATGTGTTTTTAATATTACTTAATAAAATATGTTTGCTATATAAAACCTTTTAAAACATTCTCGGGAAAATATATAAATACCTTTCGGGTAGCAAAAATGCAAAGGATTGTTGCTATTTCCCTGTTCAAGTTATAATCTAGTTGTCAGAATTAATGATACTATTATGCAGTTCAATAACAACATAATTTAATATGCAACAGATTTTGGAAACAGAAAAATGTCTGTATATTGATTGAAGTAAAGATAAACTGAGCTTGGCTGTATTAATAGTCTTGTCTAAGTTATTGTGAATGTTGTTATTATTTTTTAAGTTGAATACAGCGTGAATGTTTATATTTTATCTTTTTTTCTCAAAGATAACCTTTGGAGGCATCCCCTTCTCCGGTAAGCCAAGTTCCAGCAGTAGAAAAAATTTCAAAGGCTGCATGGAAAGCATTAACTACAATGGCATCAACATAACTGATCTTGCGAAAAGGAAAAAACTGGAACCCTCAAATGTGGTAAGATTTTTCACCCCAAAAATATCGATTCATAGAAAGATCAAAGAATGTTTGTTTTCTAGGGCCTTCTGAATAACAGTACCATCATAGCATTTTTCATCACGCTTGTGTTGGGCTCAACAGTGTAACCTTGACTTTAGAGTTACTAAATGTGTTTACTGCATGTACTCTGAGAATAGATACTGATTTTTCAGTTAAATTAAACTGAAATCGACAGTGAGCTTTATTCAGATGGGGCACAGGATTTCAGCCCCAGTGCTCCTGGGTTCCTGACACCAGAGGAACATGCATACTTCAGGATGCGCTTCTTCCCACCAGTTCTGCAGCCCTTAAGTCGGCAGCACCGTGTTTCTAAACGTCTTATCATACATGGCTCTCCACGTCGTGTTTATAACTTAGTATTTTAAAAGTGTTAAAACCAGAACTTTATTATATTCACTCCTATATTTCCAAAGATAATTCATCCAAGTATATAAGTAAATAAATATGCCTTTTTTTGTCAAGGCTCTCAGCATACTAAATATTATGCAATTAAATAATGATTGATTACCATTGGATTATGAACGCTGTGCCAGAGAAGCTCACAGTGGTCTTCTGACTCTAGTGTGAGAAGTTTCCAGGTTTAACTATTTCAAGGAGGAGAGTAAAATTCAAGGAATGCTAGAGCACACCTGCCTCCCAATGTCACTGCTTAGGATCACTCAAAGATATCAACTTAAAATTCTCGTGTGTTCCCTGGGTGTCTGCAAGAACAGGGTCTACTTCAGCCCCAGAATATTATTTGGAAGAGTCCGGGATTCCAGAGATCCATACATTTAAGAACGACTGGACATAGATAATACCATGAATGTATGCACTGTGCCCTAAATGAGCACTGATGGATGGTTGCCCCACGTTTGAGCCTAGGGTTTTCATGAAATGATTGGACAGTGAGTAAACATAATTCAGGTTGGGTATGAAACTATAAAATAATTTAATGTAATTTTTCTTTAATAATTATTTTTCTTAAAAGTTATAATGAATTTATACTTAGTTAAATATTGAAGTTTGATTATGTTATCTCATGAAACATATTGACTATAGAGAAAAATAGTAATAGCTCCATTTATAGGGAATAGGCACTGTGTTTGGCATGTTACATTTATGATAATCTGAGAACAAGTCTGCAAGAGAGATATTATCACAAACTCTTTATAGAAGAAAAAACTAAGATTTAACCTGGAAAAATAACTTTCCAAGGTAATTGAATATGAGTGGCAAATAGATTATGGATTCACAATATGTTACTCCCAAGGTCATACTCTCCTTTCTTGTTGGATTACTTCTTATCTAGAACTGTATCACTATGTATGCTATTTTAAGCTTTGAATAAAATGGCACCAGGATCCTTTTGTTTTTTCAGAAACTGTTGCTTAAGAAAGAAAGGTACAAAATCCAAATCGTCCTGATACTCTTTCCATTATTTACAGTTTAAGAACTGTTACGTGCTATTTCTACCCAAAGCTCATAGTTGGTCCTGTTATGTGTCCATTAGGGAACCGAAACTACAAAGAATTTCACTACAGGGACTCATTCCAAAATCAAGTTTAACTATGAAATGTATTGCAGTTATAAATGTTATTTTAACTTGTATAAAGCATAGATTACTTATATTTGTTAAGACAGAATGAACATAGAATTAACTTTTAAATAATCATATATACATATTAAAATATTAAGCAGCATAGAAACAAATAGGATATTTATCAAATAACTGTACAAAGGTAAATATTTATGTAAGAAATTTACTTTTGAAGATCTTATGTCCTGATATTTCAGTGAAAATGACTCAACTCTCATCCTGCACTCATCTCCTCATTACACATTGACTCCATATTCAGCACCATTACTCACAAAGGATCTTTAATTTTTCCAGGAAACAATTCCCACAACACAAGCATGAGGTCAGTTATAACATCTCAATTATGGACAGGCAGTCTTTACATTAGTAAAAGTCACTCATTTAAAAATAATCATCTGTGAAGGTACAATGAAAATTTAATTTGCATATTAATTCAGAGAGACCTTGCCTTTAATTTAATGGTGAATATGCTGAAATAAAAGAGCTGTGGTCTAAGGATAACTAAGTAGTGTTGTATAAAAAATAATAATAATTAGAGGACCAGCTGAAAATATTATATCCCTTAAAATATTGTGATGGGATAAAAGAGGTTGGAAGCAAATATGAATTTTTAAATTATTAAAAGGAAGACAAAATTTTATATACCCTGAAACATAAAATTCAGTATATCTGAATGGTAAATCAATTTTTTTTTGTACCAAACAGAGGGAATATAAAAGAGAAGGAGTAGTTTTGCAAATTTTGTTTTCATTTTATACATTTATGTTACTGTTTCCATAATCATTTGCATTATGATTTAAGCATAAGTTCTAAGAATTTAAATGGGATTTTGAGTTGAGTAACAAAATAATCTTAAATAATCATAATTATGCTGATGCTAAATAGTTGATAGTTATACATATATTATATATACACACATATATGTATATATTGTAGATATAGTGGTAAAACCCAAGGTTATTTGCCCCATATTATCACTTTAATCAATAAGTGACCAAATAACCATAGTTCCCACTGGGACCAGAATCATATATTAATAAGCATTTGATTAGGCCATCTAGAAGGCAATGGCATCGTCCCCCTGGCTGATGCATCATTCCTGGGGAGCAGCAGCTGTTTATTGTCTTTAGAAAGTCTGGAGGTCCACACTCCAACTCCCAGAGATGCACGCACAGGCCATCCTTGGGTCACCTCATCACATTGGTCTGTCAGGCTGTCGGTTCCATTATAATGATGCTTGTCTCATCCCTCAACTTGATGAAGCTTCTGCACCTTGTTAGGTACACACTCCAAGCAGACTCATGCTTGATGTCCAGTTGCTGCCTTCACACGACACGTGTGTAAGAGTTTGGCACAGGCTAAAGCTCCATTTTGAAATGTGGACAACTATAGCTCTGTCTGCTTGCTGTCTTACAAGGATGCTGATTTTATTCTTCATTTTCCTCACAGTTCGCCCTTCTATTTTCCAGGGAAATTTGAGTTTCTCCTGTGTGGAGCCCTACACAGTGCCTGTCTTTTTCAATGCTACGAGTTACCTGGAGGTGCCTGGGAGGCTCAACCAAGACCTGTTTGCAGTCAGTTTCCAGTTCAGGACTTGGAACCCCAATGGCCTCCTGCTTTTCAGTCACTTTGCAGAAAATTTGGGCACCGTGGAGATTGACCTCACTGAAAGCAAAGTTGGTGTTCACATCAACATCACGCAGACCAGGATGAGCCAAATAGATATTTCCTCAGGTCGGTGAAGTCTGTTTGATATTTGCTCCTGAAACTGCTAATACAATTTGCACAGATAAAGTTGTGTTTGCTTTGTTTTGGTTTGTTTGTGTTACATGCTGGTGGTTATGTTTGGATCCACACTTTTTAGATTCTTCCTTAGTTGCCCTGAGTGCGAAGGTGAGGGGTGTACAAGGAGGAAAGTAGATTGAAACTGTCTTACAGCACCCAGATCTTCTATTTCTTATAAATGGTAGTTCATATTTAATAGAGGAATTTATCTTCCTCTAGGTGAATATTTTATGTTTAAAAACAAAGAATGCTCATTTTATTAACTTAATAGCATCTGGTATCTTTTGACTTCATGGATATTCAAATGTCTTTTACTGTTAGTAACAGGGTAATTTTTTTACAATTAGTAATAGGATAATATTAATTTATTTTTAAGTTTAAAGATACATTCAACTGCCTGAATAAAATCTTAATTTTTTTGGAGGGGTAGTTCCCTGGCTGGGAGTTAAACCCAGGCCGCAGCATTGAGAGCAGAAGCCCAGCCACTACACCACCAAGGAACCCCCTGAATAAAGTCTTTAAAGTAATCTTATTAAATTAATGCCAATAGTCAGGGGGGAAAAGGCAAACAAGGAAGGGTGAGTATAAGATGTATGCATCAACTGAGGAAAGATTGACCAGGCTAAGTAGGGTAATTTTTAAACTTGACATCATAGTGGTATGCTAAACTGAGGTTTAGGTAATATTATTATTATCTGAACTGGTAATATTCCTTGAGTAATGTGACACAAAGAAAGCTGAAATTGCAAAGAGAAATGTTCTGAACAAAGAAAAATTAGGCATGATATGGGACTAATAAACAGTAAAATTTTCACCAAAATTCTCTAGATGTTCCTTGTAATAGTTGTTTTTATTTTGTAAAGGATAACTTAGAAGACAGAGCAAAAACTGGTATTCGCTGAGCACCTGGTATAGGTGTACAAAATACTGAGAGGAAGTTGAGGAAATAGTGCTCAATGGCATGTGTGCTGGCTCTGACTTCTAAACGTTCCCAGTCCACTCTTGACACTGTATGCGTACTCCTGACACCATTTCTAACACACTGTATTATTTGCATCTCCTTTATTTCCCCTCTGTGCTGTCAGTTCTTTGAGGGCACAGGTCATGCCTATTCTATCTCTAGGATATGAACAGCACCGATAACAGAAGAGCTGCTCTGGGAATGTTTGTTGAGTTCAACACTGTGACCCTTTGAACTAGTGCTCACTACAGACTATCTCTTGCTGAAGGATGTATGCCTTTTTGTAAAACAGTTTTTGTGTTTTTGTGTGGCATGGTAGTATGGACTATTACTGAAAAGGATTCAAGAAAGACATAGTAACCATGTTGGCAGAAGTGTCTTTGAAATCAAAAGCTATTGTGAACTACCTAGATATTTACTTTTTCTGCTTTTGCTTTGTTAGTTTTGGTTTTTCCCAGAATGTTCAGAGTCAAAATGATTGATCAACCTTATTTTATCACTACTTCCCAGTATAAATTCACTTGGGGAGATTTAGAGTATATAGAAAATATCTGGAGAAATCAGAATAACACATAAAACAAATATACATGTAAATATTTACCACAGATGAAAAACTACTGACTACATTCTGTTATGATTAATGATTCTTTTCTAATGGCTAAACACATAAAAATATAAGACACAAGGCCTCCCTTCTGGCATTCTTTTAACAAACCAAACTTCCTAGAACCATTATAATAGAAAGAATAGGATCTTAAACATAATGATCAATAAACATTTCCTAAATTAATTTGGTCCGATATAGAACTCCAAGATATTCTCATCTAATTTAAACTGTGTTTACTGAAAAGTAAAAAATAAAGGAATCCAATATTTAGCAATTAATATACCTTAATAAATTTTTTAAATATGACAAAATTAAACTTTAGAAATTTGTGTCAATTTAGCCAAGAATCTGTGTAAATTAAGGGAAATCTAAATATTTACATAGCCTCACTCTTGTATGTTACAATTAAAGTACCTTAATGCTTCTAATATTTTGTTTTTTCTATACACATAGTGAAAACTAAGATTTCATCAGATATCATTGCTTAAGTCTGAGAAATTTTAGTAAGTAAATAGATACACATACTTTTTTAAAAATCGTGTCCTGTACTCATTGAAACTGTGTTAATTAAAAAAATAAAGAACAAAAGAAACCAATATATAACAATATTCATTCATCTTGCAAATACTACAGTTCATGTAAGACAATTTTCATCTGTATTTTAACACATTTTACTAAATTCAATTAAATGTATGTAACTTAGTATAAGTAGCAACATTGAGAACTTAATTAATTTAGAAAGATAAACTAACCCAAGACTCTAATGTTTTCTTTAACAGAGGGAAATAAATTCTGTATTATGTACACCCTATTCTTAGCAGCAGCATGAACATTGAAGAACGTAGTTCTCCTCCTCCTACTCCTCTTCCTTCTTCTTGTTTTTGTTAAAATAGATTGTTTGCAAAAAATGTCAAAGATATAGAAAATATAGAAGAGGAAAACTCAGTAATAACATTTTGGGGTACACACACACACACACACACACTAATGCTGAAGTAGTCCATTGAAAGATCAATATAGTGACACTCAGATACTATCTGTTAGTATACACTTATGAGTTGGTTTTATTTTTTGTTACTAAGTTCTGTGATCCCGGATGAAGACAACTTAAGTGATTCAAACAACTTTTTATTCTGTCTTGGACAACATTGTTCTCGGGTGATGAATTCAAAATAAGTTTTATAAATTACAGAAATGTAATACATTGTTCACCTTGTGCTTGTATATTTTCCTCCAACTATTGATTAGTTTTCAAAAAGTCTCATTAATTATTGACAGTGGACTCAACTTGTAAAATTCATTCAGACTCTGAGTGACCTTGGATTTGAAGAGGGGGTTATCTTTCTATGAAAATATTTTCCATATTGCAACATCAACTTTTATAAAACATTTCTCTATATTTATTTCTATGTAGAACTATCATTACTGACTAGTAGGCACATATTTATGCATTATTTTTAATGTAGAATAAGTGGTAAAAGGAAAAAACACACAGGTACAAAAAGGTTGAATGGGTGACATCTTTTTACTGTAAGGATAATTTTCATTTTAACTTTTATATTCAGAACCCTGAAGAAGGTGGATCTAGAACTGGGCTTTTATAATTGAGGTTTTTAAAATTGTTTTTCCAGCACTTTGAGGTATGATTAACAAATAAGAATTCTATATGTTTAGGTTGTATATTGTAATTTTTTAAATGCACCATGTCATAATTTAATATGCATGTATATTGTGAAATGATTACCACAATCATGTTAATTCACCCATTCATCACCCTACTTAGTTACTTTTGTATGTGTGTGTGGTGAGGACACTTAAGATCTCCCTCTTACCAAATTTCATGTATACAATACAGCATTATTTACTACAATCACCATCTTGTACAATAGATTTCCCAGACTTTTTCTGTCGTAACTGAGTTTATACATCAGCTTCTCCCCATTTCCCTTACTCCCACCCCTGGCAACCACCCTTCAACCCTTTGATTCTATGAATTTAACTTTTTCAGATTCTACATGTGAAGTAAGATCCTAAGAGTTTTTGTCTTTCCACATCGAGCTTATTACATATAGCATAATGTCATCCAGGTTCAAATAATTTTGATCAAAACACAGTACAAAACAAGTTTATATCACACCTAATACTGACTGAGAAACTTTTATGAAATAAAACTTAACCTTGCTATTTTAGGTGCACTATGATTATTTTGATATTTTCTTTTCTTTTTCTTTTCCATTAAAAAAATTGCCATGGTTCAATAAACGGTTTCATGATGTAAAAACAAGTTGTAACCTGCAGTTTGGAAAACACTGACTTACAATTTTATCTTCTCAATTCAAAACTTGAAATTTTTTAAAGTTTTGGTTCCCTGGGGGGGGGGGGGCATTTACTTCATCACTCCACATTAGAAAATTAATTGGTATCATTCAGGAAAAGATTTATAATATTACAATAGTAGTAAGAAAGTATTACATGTGTATCACTGTCTGATGTATATGGGCTGTCCAGAAAAATTCAGTCATGAACACCTCTGTTTTTCACATTTTATGGCTGGATACTTTCCAGACAGCTCTTGTGTTTCTGTATGATATATAGCTAAAAAAAAAAAAAGTCCTACCATTTAAAATAAGGTTATTATTGCAAAATGCCCCAATTTTATGCCACTAAATAACAAGCATATATTTAGAATAATACTCTAAAACTGTGGTCTGCCCATATTAATAAGGTCATAATATGTGATTCAGCATTTATATAGTGGAAGGAAAGCTAATTCTGTTAATGACCTTTCTCATCTATTGAAAAAAAAATCAATTTCTATCCATGTAAACAAAGGCTTTTAGAAAAATCATTCAGAGTCTGCCCTGTTCCTAAATCAACACTTTGCTAAGCTGAAATGTTCAAACTTCCTTGTGTTGTTTATGTAGACAGTCCTTCAATTTTAGAGTGACTTCAGCATCTCCACTGTGTTAGAAAGCTGCACTCAACAAATATCATCTTAATACGTTTTCCATAATATCTAAATTTACTACAATAAACCATTTATCACTGTTAGAAAACAACAAAAAAAAGCATACTATAAAATAATTAAGGATAAAATGACACTACTAAAAAGAATAATGTTTAAAAATATTGAGTGAAAATTATATACAGTAAGCTATATCAATTCAAAAATTACATTTTTCCTACTTAATTAGAGGCATATAGATAACCAACTTTTAAAAACTTTGTTCTTAAAAAATCCAGCATGATTTTCTTAATAGCATTGATAGAACAAATGGAGCATTTTATATTAAGATGCAGAAATTTGGGGTTTGGGTTTATGAGCTGTTATTTGAAAGTATATATAACTAATTTTGAACAAACAATATGTCTTCCATATAATTTTAAATCCATCTTTTCCAAGCTAGATAGATAAAAGATAAATGGTAGATAGATGATAGATGATAGATAGATAGATTATAAAGTCATTTTCCCTTAGAACTGTTGCTAGCTATGAAATATTTTTTCTCTCTTAATGATGCACCAATGAATATAAATTTTTTATTTCCAAATAATGTACGTATACGTACACCAAAAAGATAGCTAAAAATTAAATTTTAGATTTTGTTACTTTTTGGTGGTCTTCTAGATTTCTAAGATGGCCAAGGGAAACAGAAATCTATCATTTTAAGATGCTGAAGACACAACATGGCTCTGGACTGAGGAGAAGAGGAGCATGAAGATGGTTGATCCACAGAGCATTGTGCTCATTTTAATTAGGAGTCTACATTCGAGCCTGGGTAGCATATCTCCTCTTGTTTAGTAAAAGCCAAAAGCGATATGGATATAGACCTGTATAGATATATACCTACAAATATAGATAACTGTGGGCATTTCTACAACACAGTTTGCTTATTTTATTCTCCCAAATTCACAAACAGACTTGCTGTGAGAGCCACATGCTGCCAAATAAAAAGCATTTGAGTGAAGAGTATATTGCTCCTGGGTAGCTTCACCTAACTGACTTTTTTTTTTATTATATTTCAATTCCTAAAGTGGATATACTATCATTATGTGAGCTGAATGGAAATCCACCTTTAATTATACTTCTGTTCATGCTAGTGCATTTTCACATCAATAGAAGCATTATATTCCAACATGAAAGAAAACAGAGGCTGGGGAAAAGTTTTGTGATATTAGAGAGTGACTTATACTTTAGGAAGAAGAGGGGACATTTTAATATATAATCACAATTGAGAATATTATATCCACTCTAATTTCTACAGGGTTTCTGGGCCTTTTTAAATATCCTGTATCTTTTTTGGAAAAGATGAATAAAACATAATTGTGTGTATATATGTATAATAATTTTTAAAAATTGCAAAGAGAAGATAAAATTTAGTAAACTTAAATGGAGGTAAAATTTTAAGATCATGTTTTAAAAACTTCAGTTTGCTGTGCAGATAAACTAGCTAAAGAGAACAAAAAGCAGGAATCACTACTACAAACTATGAGAATAAAAATGAATTATGTCAAACCAGCAAAAAACACAGCTCAGGAACCCCAAACTCAATATACAGATGTAGTTGAAAATGCTTCCAAAACAAAAGAAGAGGAAGCACAATAGGTTTACTGAGAGGCCCATTGTCTTCACCTTTCACATAAGTTTAAGGTCTGAAACTTCTGTAAATGACAGATGATGAGTAACTAGAAAATTTAGACAATATAGACTATATAGTAGAAAGAAAATATGTGAACTATAAAGGGGTCCTCAGAGAAACATAACCCATAAGATGGATATAGAGATGAAGGTACTTATTAGTAGGTCTGGGCTCTCACAATTATGGAGACTGAAAGGTCACGAGATCTGCATTTGGCAAGTGGGGACTGAGGAGAGCTGTGGTGTAGGTCCACTCCAAGTCCGAAGGCTTGAGAACCAGGAGAACTGATGGTATTCATATCCAGTCTGAAAGCTGGTAGGCTTGAGGATGAAGAAGAGCTGACATTTTAGGTCCAATTGGAAGGTAGGACAAGATTAGTTAGGGATCCAAAGACAGGCAGGGAGAGGAAATTCTATCTTAGTCACCTTTTTGTTCTATTCTGGCCATCAGATTGGATAAGGCCCACCCACACCAGAAAAATAAATGTGTTTTATTCAACACACCAACTCAAATGTTGACTTCATCCAGAAGCATCCTCTCCGACACACCCAGAATCATGTTTATCCAAATATCTGGATGTGTTGTGGCCCAAACAAGTTGACACATGAAATTAACCATCACATCAATTTTAGATACTTGTGCCATTGATTACATGTTTGTTTTAAATAGTTAACAGAATGAAAAATAAATAATGTTGGCACAGAGAAATCAGAGGTTGGTTGCCTTAATAATCAGAAAGAACACAAAGTCATGGGATCAGAAGCTTCCCCCCAACCGCCACTCCCCTCCATTAATTTCATAATGAGAATTACCCAGGATAATAAATTTGACCTGGAAATTCAGACTGTGAGAGAGTACAATTGATTATTGTCTACCTTTTATTCTTTCATAATTATTAAGCAATTTGTGCTATCCCACGTGTGAAGAATTTAGGTGCATTGGGCTCTCTGTTGTTTCATTATAATTTGTTGTGGAGATAAGTCTCCTTTGGACAGGGATCCTGTGGATTCCAATGGAGCTACTTTTGAAACAGAACCTCTGAAATTGACTTAAATCAGCCTAAAGAATGATTCCTCTGGATAGTCTCCTCACAAAGTCTGAGAGGTTTACCACTTATATGTCTTAGTGTCTTCCCTTTGTTCATAAAAGCTCTTAAGAAAATTTTGGGGAGACACACAATACTGCTTAGAAAGTAGGTAACCTCGTTAACATTGTGCCAGAAAGCAACTCTATGCATAGTCAATCTTTAATTATAACTCACTTTTATGATTTATGTTATTCTGATACATGACCCTAAGTACAGGTCCTACTTGTGATAACTGAATCCCCAGTTATTCCTGAGCCTTCTTCCTTCTCTCCAGCCACCACTTTTCCCCACTTACTTCTTATAATATTTTTTACAAGCAAAATTCTGCTTAAATCTTTGCAATAACACTTACTAACATGTGATGCTTTCTGAAAGATGTTGATAATCTGCCAGTCTTTCTTCTAGTGCTTCCAGTCTTTCTGGGACTTGTTCAGAGGCTGGAACCCTATTGCTGAGCTTCTGTTCAAAGGCTGGGATCTTGCGAACCTCAGACATATCACTCTGCTATCAGTTCTTTGCCTAGATAGTAGAGTACTGCTCACTCTGATTTCCCAGTAATCTTCTTCTCCCCTCATTCCAGTTCCCTGGTATTTTATTTTGAACCCTAAACTTGCTGACTTGAGTCTAGGCTGCAACCTCTTATTGCCTATACATATGGTCTAGCACATAGGGCATAATTTTAACCAACTCCCAACCTGAAATGCCTCTCTCAATCTATTATATGTGCGGATTCATGCCAAATCTCAATGTCACTCTGTCTTCTTTGCCATCAAATTCCTATTGCTTCTGGGTATGTAGGTATTAGTACACAGTTATTTAGGGAGTGTGGGGCGAGTGTTACAAGTGGAGAAGGAGTAGAGTGCACACAATGCCTCGTGCTCCTAGCTTTGGCTGGGCATAGATGGTCAACGGACACCATGGCCAAGATTTCAGCAGAGAGGAGCCTGCACTTCAGTGATTCCCCAGTCAGAAAAGCTGCCAAGGGAGTTCCCTGATGGTGTAGTGACTTAAGGCTTCGGTGTTGGCACTGTCAGCGCTGTGGCCTGGGTTCGATTCCCAGTCAGGGAGCTACCCACATACCAAAAAGCAAAAAAAAAAAAAAAAAAAAAGAAAAGAAAAGCTGCCAAGTTAGGAAAGGGAAGCCCGTGGAGCCCTGTGCTGACTCAACATTCTGGTCCAGCTCTCCACCAAGGAACTAAATGTTTGAAGAAATGAGACTTCAGGGCCATCCAGATGTTTGATGAGATACTGGTGGTAACTATAGTAATAACTAATAGCTATTAAGTGCCTCCACCATGACTGTCACTGCTAAATCCTTTACGTAAATTATCTTGCTTAAGACTCCAATGACCTTGTGAGTTAGGTATAAAACTTTCTTTCTCCTTCATTTATAGCAATAGAAAAATCATTCTTCTAGTGACCCAACTTCAAAGCCTTGAGAAAATCAAATTTTGTTCTCCATCTTTGCTTGGCACATATTATAATTTAGCAAGTACTACCAGTTCTTTTGAAGTGCCTCATCTGTCTATCGTTTCCTCATCCTTCTTCAAAAAAATTATCACTTGAAAAAATAATCAAGGCCATCTTAATTGCCAGAAAGAATGTTTCTTTTCAACACTGCCCTATTTTTACAGTATAATAGTTATAAGCACAGACTCTGGAGCCAGATTGTCTACTGGCTACCACTGATTGAGGTCTTTCTCTGTTCCAGTCGCTGTTTAAAGGAAGATAATGTGCACAAATGTATTAAGTTATTTAATTCAGTAACTCCCCAGAATAAAGACCATTATCATCTGCATTATAGAGATGAGGAAACAGAGACATAGAGATAGAATAACTCACCCAGACCCCTCCAGCAAGGAAATAGAAGAACTTGCAAAAGAGTCCAGAAAATTTGAATCTAAATTCAGTCCTCTAAGCCATTCTATCTACTGTATTATCTCTCACATTCATTTAACACACTGGCTTCCATTCACATAGGGTTGGGTATTATTGAATATGATGTATTTGAAATATTTGTTGAATTCAGCACCTGACACCAATGATACCCTTATCATGTCTCCTTGGGATTTACCAAAGAGCCTTTTAAATAATCTCTCTTACAGTCTCTCACTTCTCTCTCACATTATCCAAGCTTTTATTTCTAAAATCCAAAAAGAAACCCCAAAACTTTGATTCCCCCCCTTACCTAAAAGGTAAGTTCTAATTTCTAAGTGTGCCATACAAGAGTATGCACAACCTGAGCCCAAGAGGAGTATGTGTCCTTTGCTTTTTCCGCTTTGCACCACGTACCCTGACTCCTTTCCACTACCTGCCAAGAATCTCTTCCTTATATGTTACCCAGGTAAGCTCCTCCTCATCCTTCAAGATCTAGTTTTTGTATCATTTAGTAACAACTTAATATCATTTTCTTTCTCAAACCCCAGGAAACAATCTACCATCCTTTAGTATAGCACCCCATATCTTGAATAATAATTATTTTTCTTTGTTCCATCATAAATTGTAACTTCTCCACTCTCATGACTGCACTCATCTCTGTACTGCTCATTCTCATCACAACAGAGAACAGATGATCAATATTTTCATCTTGGATTTCTTTTTGTTGGTCTCCATTTGGACAATTGCAGAGTGGCCTTGCTCCTCCCTCTGCCTCCTGCCTCTCCAAGTAAGTCCATGCCATACATTCTATCCTGATTAAAATTCCAAAATGACTATTCTCATTGTATCATACTCCCAATGAAAATTCTTCCATGAAGCCCCGAAGTTTTAAGAGTATATATTCCTTGTGTCCTCCCCAAAAAGTCTGAAAACTCATCCCGTAGTGATCCCAAGCCTTTCTAAATTTTAAATCACATAGTTTTTACTTATTTGACATTGTCTCTTATATTGTGCAGACATTTGCTGAATCTGATTGAAAATGCTTCATCTCCTAAAGCTTTTTGAGGACAGCAATCATGTTCATACTGCTCCTGTCTACCTCTGAGCCTAGCGCAATATGGCATATTTCCAAATACTCAGTTGACTGGTTTTTTTAATGAACTGATACCAAGATGTTATAAACTGTAACTTTATAATTCTGTTGTCTTCATCTATTTATGTGGACCAAATTCATTGTGAAATGAGAGTAGCAAGTACTTTAGAGGAAATAATTGCTTAACGGTAGGAGGCTAATATGTGTGAAATCGATCAGGACCTGAATTTGAATGTGATACTTTCACAGCAAGAAGAGGTATTTTTTGCTTTGTTTTATTTTGTTTTTAAGGTAGTGACACTTAGAACTGTACTGGACAAACTACTATATGCATAAAATAAAAGCATATGGACGTTTGTCCTCAAAAATGCAATCTCAGGAGCATGGCATGAAGTAAAACCTTGAAATCAGTCATATTCTCTTTCTATTCATTTTTCCATACAGAATACAAGGAAGAAATGTGCATGATTAAAATTCACGTAACTTTATTCTCTTCTTCAGGCTTGCGAAAGCATTCAACAGGATAACTCCCGGGGAAAACAAGGGAATCAAAGTTATTTTAAGGTCCCCGATCTCCAGTCAGTTCTACACTTGCGTAAAACAGACTTTCCAGTAGTTGTTAAAAGCCTCATCTGACTTGCTTTGTCAAGGAAAATTGTATCTTAGATAATCAAATCGTGTTGTCTCCGATTCTTCTATTTGGTAACTGCAGACAATAACCATTTCTGTATTGAAGTATTAGACAATAAATCAGACACTTCAGAATAACTTAACAGGAGAAACTACACATGGACATGGAGGAATAAATAGCACCTCCATCTTCCTCCCATCCCAAGCCCAGCACAGGCACCTTTATCTTAGGTTCACATGAGACTATGTAGCACACACACACTGCAATTTATTCATTACAGTGGGAAGAATCAAGCTAATAAATTCGCTGTCTCTTCCTATATTCTTTATTATACAAAAGCTACACATGAAAATGTGAAACCTAGATCATGCATATAGATCCATTGGCAGGTACATTTCTAACCCAAGAACTATTTCATGCTATTTCATACAGGATAATCAGTGCCATAGGCACACATAGCAAATGGTTTGTTCATAAAAAGCTTGATGAAAGAAATAAAACCCTTGATAATCTCAATAAATATTTCCCTTAGGAACCTGAAAGAAGAAGAGGGTGCTCTATATCGTTATGTACTATGGGAGTGCCTAGAGCAGTTCTGTAAAACACAGTGCAATTTATTACATAGAATAGCCACTGGGCATCCCTGTGCAAAAAATAACTAAAGAATGTGAGTTGTTACTGTAAATGAGTGCACCTCCAGCAATGAGTGGACCTCCAGCAATGAATGCAACTGTTGTCTGAATTGTGTGGGAGTATGTAGGTATATATGCATACTTAAAAATATCTTTCAATATTTAATGAAGTAAAAACCTTAGTTCAATAATTCTATTTCTAATTGAGTACTATAATGTCTCCATTTGCCATGTTTGAATGATTTACAATCGAAAGATTTAATCAGTAAGATGATGTGACATTAAACAATGAAGAATTATAGCTCATCCTGAACTTTTGCTAAGTGCTTGGTTTATTCTATTCCCTTCTCTCAAACATGAGAGCATTTACTATTAAACAAAAAAATATATATATGGGGTGGATTGACTCCAAAAAAGAAGCTGTAGGCAAGAGTTTATAGGAGCTGAGCAGGGCTGTTGAGGACAGGACATCATGAACATCACTCACTCATAAAGTTACCAGGAGTTGGAGCTGGTTCATTGGCACATAACACACACAACAAAAAGCAGCTTCTAACTTTTCTGTTTCCTCTGTACCCTGCTAATAAAACCATAAGTATTAATATAGGGAAGTGGGGAGACAAAGTATTGAGGGATGGCTTCTCTAAAGCACTAGTTCTTAACTGAGGGTGATTTTAACCTCTAGAGCATATTTGGTAATACAGTAGGCTCTCAGTTAACTGGCACCCATGGGGGTTGGTAGATGCTGGATAAATGTAAGTAGACTCTCTATTAACAGGAACTCGGGCAACCGGCACTCTCAAGCAACCAAGAAAATATCAGCTTGACTTCCGGTTAACGGAGAGTATACTGTATCTGGACATTTATGTTTGTCACAACTGGAGTGTGTGTGCATGTGTGTACTACTGGTATCTAGAGGGTAGATGATAAAGATCTGCTCAATATCACACAAAGTACAGAACAACCTCCACCACCCCCCCAAACTAAGATGTATTTGGCCCAAAATATCACTAGTGCCGAACGGAGAGCCCTCATCTACAGGGTAGACTTTGTTACGCTCCAAAAGTGAAGTGCCCTGAAGGGATGAGTCCAGGCTTACTTGACATCCATGTACTTCCAAACAACAAGGTTAGATAAACTGGTTCCTGAGGCTCCTTTTAGGGTCACTTAGAGTTTTTCTTTATTTCTTGTTATGGGCTTTCTTCTCTATTTTTCCTTTTCCAATATGTATATACTTTGAAAAATTTCAGACCTCTTCTTTTTATTTCACTTTTCACTGCTTTCCTTGTGAAATTTTTGCACTTCAAAAAAATGAGGAGACATTGCTGATTTATCTCTAGTCAAAACTAATCATATAATGAGATAATTCTCCCAGTGAAGACTTCTGTACTATCTAAACCCTGTTTTATTATTTTTCCTTTTTCATACAAACTCCAAACTGTTTTTCTAAATATTTCAACTCTGTAGTACCTTGCTCAACTATAACTTATTCCTGCCATTTTTATCAGCAACGGGCAGAAACATAAATTAAATGCTTTGGTAGATGTGTTATTAGGCAGCAGATAATGGTAAAAATAATTGATTGTCCATATTAGATTCAAATATTATGAAAACTTAATTAACTATACTAATGGTAAAAGAGAGATAGAATTTTAGAGTGGAAAAGAGCCTTAACTCCTATCTTTGGTTTTCAAAATGCATAGAGGTATAAGTTGAGAGACAAATAAGATGTAACTGAAGGGATGATATGGCAAGGCAGGGCATGAGCACTGAATGCCTTTCTCCCACCATACACAGTTCAGCTTCCTCTGTATAGAGTAGTAATCAGAATTAAGTTACATCTTCTCTGAGTAGTCACCTTAGCAGTTGGCCTCTTCCTCATGTGCTCCTTCTTGCTATTACCAGCTAAGTGGACCTCTTCTCACTGTGCAACTGATGACAGCTAAGGTGCCACTCCTGTCCCACAGAGGAGGCCAACCTTCCCTTTGCTGCCTTTACCTCCCTTTATTGCCCTTTATTACACTGAGCTTTGATCTCCAGAAAAATATTAACACACCATTGTATGAGAATCATAAAATAGAGAGGAAAAGTCACAGTCCTCCATAATACTCCATAATACATATACATATGCACAGACATATGCACAGACATATGCTATGTATTGGGTACCTACTATGTGCTAAGACATGAGGGTATAAACACAGTTTTTTCATTGTACTAATGTTCTAACGAGAAATGATATTTGAAAAAGAAATGATATTAAATAAATAAATACATAAATTACTTATAGATTATAATGAAAACTATCAAGAAAATAAGCAAAACTACTATATAATAATGAGTAATGGGTATTAAATTTAGACTCAGACATAAATGATAAAAAAAAGATCAAGTTGGGATAGGAAAAAACCTGAAGTACAAAGGCCTTACAATTTGAAAGTCCTTGATTGTTCAAGAAATGTAAAAACAGTGGGAGGCAAGAAGGAAGAACTGAGTTTGTAGAGGTAGGTAGAAGCCTGACCGGGGGAGGTATACTATGAACTATGGTAAGAAGTTAGGAGTGAACCTTATTTAAAGATTTCTTCTCAAGTAGCTCTATGACCTGATTTTTAAATTATCTCTCTCACTACTATGTAGATAATACATTGAATGGATGGGTGAATGGATGAATGGATGGATGGATGGATATAACATATGATAGATTATAGAATGGGATTATAAACAGGGAACAGTGTGGGATAAGAAGACAAGTTAGATTCTATTACATAATCCCAGTATAAGATCATGGTAGTCTTAACCAAGATGATAGCAGTAGCGATGTAGAGAGGTTCCAGGTTTTGAGAAATATTAAAAAGGTAGAACCATCACACCTTGGCAGTAGATTCTGTGTGAAGTGCGAAATAAAGGTAGGAATCAAGACTGAATTGCAGATTCCTGCCTCAATTAGCCAGACACATAGTATTAGTTCCTTTGGCTGATGTGGAGAATGGGAAGAAGAGTTTATAAGAAGGACAGTTCTTTCTTGGACATGTTACATTTTAGATACTTGCTAGATACTTCTGTGGAGAAGTCAAGTTGTCAGTTAGGGATATGAGTCTGGAGCTCAGAACATAGTCATGGCTGGAGTTATGTACTTAGGTGTCATCCATATATGGATGGCATTGAAAGTTATAAGACTAGATTACCTTAGTAAGAACACACAGAGAAAAGAGGAGTCCCAAACCATGCCTCAAGGTAGGTCATCTTTCCATAATTTGGGAAGAAGAGGAAAAGCCCACAGAAGAGAGAGAAGGAATGAATAATTAAGTAAGAAAAAAAAATCTAAGATAATACGCTGTCCTGACATCACAGGAAGGGAGTCCCTCAGAACAATAGTTTAACCACTGTTAAAGAAAAAAACAATATACCTAAGTAGTCAACTATGTAATAGTGAATACTTAGAACTTGTCTAAGGACAATGTAGAATTGAACATGGTAAGAGAATTCTAGTCCCAGCTCTCCTGCTGACTGATTTTGTGGAAGGCTCAGATAGGACAGATACCATCTCTACTGGGTAGAGTAAACCCACGCTAATGCTATTTGAAAAATGGAAAATATTGTTTTATATTTTTTATTATCACTGTTGATTTCCTGTCTATGCCTCGTTCACCTCACGACTCCCCACCTTTAATGAGAAGTCAATGAATATACTCAGAAAGATGAAAGTTACAAAAAAAGATCAATAATCAAAAAGATTGTATCATAAAGAAAATGAATTGAAAATTTTTGGAATGACTATTGAAGAAGATGGCAGAAGCCTAAAGCACTATAAAAAAATAGAACATCATTTAAGACAATGTTGTTTCATGAAAAACAGCAACTAGAAAAAAATAGAACTAAAATTTAAGGGGCACTCTGTGACAGATATTAGGTACTTAGTATGTATCTACCTCACGTAATTATGACAACAAATTCTGAAATGGATATTTATACTTTTATTAGGAGAAAGCCAAAGTTTATAGAAATTATACCAATATTCTAAGTTCTGAAGTGGCAGACATCGTAACTGAAATAAATTTGGCTCTTTTCCTGAAGTTATGAACTTTCTAGTATCCTGTACTAGTAAAAAACAATAAAGAAGTGACAAATATTCCTAAAGCAAGGTAACATGTTGATATATCCGGTAAATCAAAGGATAAATAAGAGGGAACTGGTGTAAGGAAAATGGTGAGTAGGACTATGCTTACTATTTCTTATGGTTAAGCAGTAAGAAAAAATGTAAGAAATAAGCAGATAAAATGATAATTATGTTTACAAATATCAATCATCAAACTATTGAATAATAACACAAAGCCAAATATAACTAAATGTATACTTTTCAAGTAACCTCTTGAAATATTTTCACTTATAGATGATAACTCAAATATTTATATCTAGTCTGTATATTTCAGGCAATAATCTCTTTTACTGGTGTAAGTTTAATTCTTTCATCCTTTCCCTCACTTTCATCTGCATAAACATAATTGTTTTGTTTCTTCGCCAATAATTTTATGGAAAGCATTTTCCAACGAGTAAAAAAAAATGCACACATAAAACGTAACTTTCATTCAGTGTGTATTTTGAAGTGTGTTTTGTTTGCAAATCCAAAAGATGATGGTTACTTTCAGGAATTTTTTTTTAAATGTATTACTCCAATATGTTTCTACTGCTGCTGAATGGTTGCTACCAGAACACAGAGTGAAGAAGAGCAGCTGGGTCTTTCTTTGGCTTCCAGGTACTAATTTGGAAATGGAATTGTCTTTGGGAAGCCTCCCTTGTTAATTTTGAATTTTGGATGTATTTATGCATCCAAATTTCTTTTCCCTGATACAACCATGAAAAAGCTGTGTTATCCTGAATTTTGCCAATGGGAAACAGTAGGAAACATCATGCCTCTTGACCCCAAATGTGCATCTTGAATTTAATGATTGTGACACTGCTGTACCCAACATAAAGAGTTTGCAGCAAAATTATAGACTCGTGTATAAAGGAGATTAATTTTCTTTCAGGAAACTAAATTTTAATCTGGTCACATTCAGTTTTATAATCAGAAAAGGGCACACCTATTCATTGGTTTTGTTCTCTACCTTCCACTCATCTAAACTAACATGTATCAAGAAATTAGATAACAGCAGTATGGTGTGGTTGTCAAGAACTTGCACGCTAGACCCTGAATGCCTGCATTCTAATCTATTATATGTTCAGTGTCTATCAACTACTTAATCTCTTTGTCACAGATTCTTTATTTACAAAACCTCATGATGAAGATAATAACATCTGCCCCTTAGTCTAGCCATGAGAATTAAATGCAAAATGATTAGAAGGGTCTCAGGCACTTTATAGATTTGAAGCTGTGGTACTTTTTTTATGTTGTTACTGATATTGGTAGTATGGAAACAGAGAGGACTGGATCAATATCTCTAATAATTTACAATATAGATGAAGAGATAAAAAGTAAGTAAATGGGCACTTATGATGTGACTTTAAAAACAATATGAGCTTTAATTAATGGTAAAATAATACCTGTTTATAATGCTTGATTTTTATATAAATAGATACTATAAGCATTGTACTCAAATTATAAGTACAGTAATATAAAATTGGAATCAAAAGAAGGTAGACAGAACAGACTACCAGTGTCTCCCTAAATAGTGAAAGAACTGAGGCTCAGGTGTAAGAGTTCAGCCCAGGGTTGCACGGCTATGTCATGACTTGATCCGGGGAAAAATGTCTTCTGATGTGGTTCCTGGGTTTTCCCATTGGTCCACATTGATCTCATGAATCGAGAACAAGGAGATAATGTTAGATTGACAAGGATCAAGGACGGGCACACAAAATATACAGGATTTAGTAGAGTTTTGGAGTACTTTTTATAATCCAGCTGTGTAAGGGAAGAGTTTTAGGAAGTAAGAGCAGATAGTAGATAGGCATACACCTGATATAAATCAAGGAACAAAACAGATGTCTGATCTTTGGAGCTTAAATTGGGGTGGAAGGTTACCAAAACAAAGTATAATTGTAATATAGAAATAAAATACATAGTAATTGCCTAGTATGTTAGAAGATAAGGGAAAGGGCTATAGCAAAGGAGGAGGTAGGGAAGAGGGATGTGGAATGCAGTGGGGCGGGCATATAACAGTGCAAAATGGATCAGCATAGACCTCACAGTATGGGAGATTAAAAAAAGAATTTAAAAATAAAACTTCAAACAAAGGACGGAGCTAGTCAAGTGAAGTTCTCAGAGAAGAGCATTCCAAGCAGTAAGAAAAGCCAAAGCAATGGCTCAAAGACGGGTGCATGCCTAGATGCATGAAGAAAAGAATCAATGTTTCTAGAAAAAAAGAGTGAATAATAAAAGAGTAGTGAGGTAAGTGGTCCAGCACTTCAGACTCATAGTCCACCTCAAACATTTCTGAGTGAAATAGGAAGCAACTGTAGAGTCATAATCTACTTCACATTTTAAATGGTCATAATCTACTTCACATTTATAGTTAGAGTCCCAGTATAGCAATAGAGAAGACTGTTAAAATCCACATGAGACCAGACCACGCGGTGGTAGAAGTGTTGAAGTGTAGGGAAGTAGTTGGCTTCTGGATATAACTTGAAGTTGAGTTCCTGATACACTGGGCATGTTGTGTGGGAGAAAGAGAAGATCCAAGAATAATTCTAAGAAGATACGTTCAGAAGGAAGTAAAGTTGTTTCAAGAAGGATGTAGTCATCGACTGGATATAATGCTGCTGGGATGTCAAATAAGATGAGGACTGAGAACTCACCATCAGATGGATAACATCTACGGACGTTGATGAGAGAAACCAGTGAGCACTGTGGAGTGGTAGAGGTGACACCTGCGTAATGTGCCTTTAATTGAGGAAGAGGATAAGTAAGATCAGAGGAATTATGTACAGAATGACAGCACTACCATGTTATGTGAGAAATTTTGCATAAAAGAAATGAGTAGCTGGAGTAAAAATTTATGATGAAGATATTTTTCCAAGTTAAAAGAAACTTTGTTTGGCAAGGAAGTAATCAACTAGGTTATACAAAATTCTGGAGCAATTCTAATCTCTTCTAGATTGGATTAAGAGAAACCCATTTAAAAATCAGAAACATTTTAAATTTAGTTGAGTTGCTCTCTTTATCATAAGCAATTGTATATGCTCACCATATTGATATTTACTTTCACATAATTTTTCCATCTTGTATTTTTATTATTTTTATTTCTTATTTTTATTGTTAGACGAATGGGGGTGACATTAGTTAACAAGAATTACGTAAGTTCCAGGTGCACAATTCTGAAGTGCATCGTCTGTATGTTGCATTGTATGTTCACCACCCAGACTCAGTTCTCTTCCCATCACCATATATTTGCCACCCCCCGCCCTGCTCCCACCACCTTCCCACTTGCCCCCAGGTAACCACTAAGCTAATGACTGTGTCTATGAGTTTTTTTCCCTCTTTGCTGTTTTCAGTTATATATTCCACATATGAGTGCAGTCCTATGATTCTTGTTTTTTTTCTGTCTAATTTCGCTTAGCATGATGTTCTCGAGGTCCATGCATCTTGCTGCAAATGGCAATATTTCATCTTTTCTTATAAATGAATACTTCCATTGTGAATATGTACCACAGCTACTTTATCCAGTCATCTATTGAAGGGCACTTCGGTTGTTTCCATGTTTTGGTCACTGTGAACAGCGCTGCAATAAACACTGGGATACATAAGTCTGCAGACTAAAGCTTTTGAATTTTAAAGCTTTTAAATCCAGAAGGGGATTGGCTTGCCATTGGTAACTCCATTCCCAGTTTTCTGAGGAACCTCCACACTGTCCTTCATAGCAGTTGTACCAATTTATACTCCTACCATCAGTGTGCAAGAGTTCCTTTTTCTCCACATCCTCTCCAGCACTTGTTATTCCTTGTCTTGTTGATAACAGTCATTCTAACAGGTGTGAGGTGGTATCTCATTGTAGTTTTGATTTGCCTTTCCCTGATAGCTAATGAGGATGAGCATTTTTTTATATGTCAGCTGGCCATTTGTATTTCTTCATGGGAGAAGTGTCTGTTTAGATCGTCTGCCCACTTTTTACTTGGGTTGTATTTTGTTGTTGAGTTGTACTACTTTATATATTTTAGGTATTAGACCCTTATCAGATGCATTGTTTGCAAACATTTTCTCTCATTTAGTTGGCTGTTTCTTTGCTTTGTTGATGGTTTCTTTTGCTGTGCAGAAGCTTTTTAGTTTGATGTAGTCCCATTCATTTATTTTCACTTTTACTTCCCTTGCCCTTGGGGTCAGATTCATGAAGTCCTCCTTGAGTCCAAGGTCTGTAAGTTTAGTAGTGATATTTTCTTCTATACAGTTTATTGTTTCAGGTCTTATGTAGAGGTCTTTAATCCATTTTGAATTAACTTTAGTATGTGGTGACAGTTCACAGTTCCAATTCATTCTTTTGCATGTTTTTCCAGTTTTCTGAACACCATCTACTAAAAAGGCTTTTTTCCGCATTGCATATTTTTCTATCCTTTATCAAAAATTATTTGTCCACATATTTGTGGATTTGTTTTGGGGGTTTTTATTCTTTTCCATTGGTCTGTGTGCCTGTTTTACTGCCAATAGCAAGCTGTTTTTATTATTGATGCTTTGTAGTATAAATTGAAGTTGGGAAGCGTGATAATACCAGCCTTGTTCGTTTTATGTAGTGTTGTTTTAGCAATTTGAGATCTTTGTGGTTTCATACAAATCTGATAATTTTTTTTTGGTTGGTTCCATGAGCAGGAATTGAATCCAGGCTGTGGCAGTGAGGGTGCTGAAGCTTACCCACTACAACCCCCAAATCTGATAAATTTTTAAGTATGTTTGTGCGATTTTTATGAGAATTGCATTTAATCTGTATATTGCTTTGGGTAATATGGCCATTTTAACAACATTAAGTCTTCCTATCCATAATACAGAATATCTTTCTATTTCTTTGTGTCCTCTTCAATTTCTTTTACAAGTGTCCTACAGTTTTCACGCATAAGTCCTTCTTTGTTAATTCCTAGGTATTTCATTCTTTTTGTTGTGATCACAAAGCTGCTGATTCTCTCATTTCTTTTTCTGAAGATACCTTGTTTGTATAGAAATGCAACTGATTTTTGTACATTGATTTTGTATCCTGTGACTTTAATGTATTCATTTATTGTTCCTAATAGTTTTCTAGTGGAGTCTTTGGAATTTTCAAAAGTATCATGTCATCTGCAAATAGTGACAATTTGACCTCTTCTCTCCCAATATGTATACCTTTTGTTCCTTTCTCTTGTCTGATTGCTCTGGCTAGAATTTACAGTACTATATCGAATATCAGTGGTGACAGGGGGCATCCCTGTCTTGTTCCTGATTTTAGAGGAATGGGCTTCAGCTTTGCCCCATTCAGCATGATATTAGCTGAGGGTTTGTCATATATGGCCTATATTTTGTTCTGTACCCATTTTAGTGTTTTGATCATAAATGAATGTTGTATCTTGTCAAATGCTTTTTCTGCATCAATTGATATGATCATATGGTTTTTAGTTTGTTTATGTGGTATATCACATTGATTGATTTTCATGTTGAAACATCCTTGTGCTCCTGGGATGAATTCCACTTTATTGTGATATATAATCTTTTTGATTCATTGTTGTATTCTATTGGCTAATATTTTGTTTAGGATTTTTGCATCTGACTTTATTAGAGACATTGATCTATAGTTTTCTTTTTGTGTGTTGTTTTTACCAGGCTTTGGTATTAAGGTAATGTTGGCCTCATAAAATGAGGTAAGAAGTATTGCCTCATCTTCAATTTCTTGGAAGAATTTGAGGAGGATAGGCATTAATTTTTTTTTTAATGTTTTTTAAAATTCTTTAGTGAGAGCATCTGGTCAGGGGCTTTTGCCTTTGGGATGGTTTTGGATGATTGTTTCAATCTCTTTACTATTGATTGGTATATTTAGATTATCCAGTTCTTGATTCAGTCTAGGTAGACTGTATGTTTCTAGAAACTTGTCCATTTCCTCTAGGTTGTTAAATTTAGCGACTTAAAGCCTTTCATATTTTTTTATGATCCTTTTTATTTCTGTGGTGTCAGTGGTAATTTCTCCTCTTTTATTTCTAATTTTGGTTATTTGTGGGGTTTTTTTTCTTTGTCGCTTGGTGAGCCTAGCCAGGGGTTTGTCAATTTTGTTGATTTTTTCAAAGAAACAGCTCTTTGTTGCATTAATATTTTCTATTATCTTTCTCTTCTTGATTTCATTGAGCTCTGCTCTAATTTTTATTATTTCTTTCCTTCTGCTGACTTTGTGTTATCTCTATTGTTGTTTTTCCAGTTCTTTAAGATGGGATGTTAGGTTGTTTAATTGTGCTTTCTCCTTTTTCTCAACATAGGCTTGTAATATAAATTTTTATCTTATTACTGCTTTTGCTGTGTCCCAATAATTTTGATATGTTGTATTTTCATGGTCATTAGTCTATGTATTTTTTAATCTCTTTTATTTGTTCTTTGATTCAGTCACTTTTTAATAAGATGTTGTTTCATATCCATGTATATGTGATTTTTTCTTCTTTCTTATTGCAGTTGATCTCCAATTTCAAAGCTTTGTGGTCTGAGAATACACTTGGTATGATTTCAATCTTCTTGAATTTGTGAGGCTACTTTTGTGTTCCAGCATATGGTCTATCCTTGAGAATGTTCCATGTGCACTAGAAAAGAAGGTATAGTCTTTTTTTGTCAGACGAAGTGTCCTATAAATGTCAATTATGTCCAATTGCTGCAATGTGTCATTTAAAGCTGATTTTTTTTTTGTTTATATTCTGTTTGGATGATCTGTCCATGGTTGTTAAGTCCTCCACAATGATTGTACTTTTTTCAGTTTCTCCCTTCAGATATGTTAGTATTTGCTTTGTATATTTTGGTACTCCTGATTGGAGGCATATATATGAAGTAGTTTCAAGTCTTCTTGTTGTATTGTCATTTTTATCACTACAAAATGTTCATCTTTGTTTTTTGTTATCTTTTTTAACTTCTGTTTGTTTCATCAGATAGTATGGTAATTCCTGCTTTCCTCTGGATACCATTTGCTTGACGTATTGTTTTTCATCCTTTCCTTTTGAGTCTGTGTTTGTTCTTATGACTGAGATATATTTCTTGGAGACAGCATATATGTCTGCTACTCTGTATCTTTTTATTGATGAGTTCAGTTCATTTACATTTAGAGTGATGATTGATATTTGAGGATTTCCTATGGCTATTACTTCTTTTTTTTCCTTTTTTCTTTTTTTTTTTTTAAATTTCTTTTTGTTGTCCCAACTCTATTCCACTTATTCTGATGTTTTGTTTCAGGTCAAAGCCTTCTTCAATATTTCATGAAATGCTGGCCTGTGCTGGAGAATTTCATTAGTTTCTATGTGTCTGATGAGGTCTTTATTCCTTTTTCATACCTGAAGGGTAATTTTGCTGGATTATTTGTTCTTGGCTGGAAGTTTATCTCTTTTAATATTTTGAATATTTGATTCCACTCCCTCCTGGCTTGTAGAGTTTCTGCTGTGAAGTCTCATGATAGCCTGATGGGTTTTCCTTTAAAGGCTATAGTTACTGGCTGCCTTGAGAATTGTCTCTTTGTCTTTTGCTTTGACATCTTCAGTTTAATGTGTCTTGGAGGAGATGTGCTAGGGTCCAGATAGCTAGGAACCTATTATCTTCTTGAATTGGGGTAAAGTTCTCTTCTACCATTTGTTTGTAAAGTTTTTTTCTGCTCCTTCTTCCAAGCCTATTATTCTACTATTGTTACTTCTAATGGAGACAGATCACTCTTATAGAGTTTTTTTTTTCATCCATTTGACTCTGTAGTCCCTATCTTCTTCTTTCTATGTTGTTTCTATGTTCCAATCTTCAATATCACTAATTCTTTCTTCCATCTGGTTTCCTATGGCAGTTATTTTATTTCTCACTTCTTTTATTGTATTATTTATTTCTCAAATTTCCATCTCAGCCTTCCTTATAATTTGAATTTCTTTGTTAAAATGTTCCTTTTGTTTATGAATTTCCTTTCTGAGAACCTTTAGAACTGCATCCTTGTATTATATGTCAGTTAGTAACTTTCTAGATCTATAAATTCTTCTTTCTGAGAGGCTTTAAATCCTAAGGTACTCATATTGTTTCTTGTGTTCTTTTATTTTGGCATGAGGGATTTACCTCTGACAAAACCAAGATCTTTTTCTCTTCCCGGTTTGTATTTCCGCAGTGTCTTGCTACAGAGCAGACACCAGGTGGTGCTGATGGGCAAGCTGAAGGTGAGACCGAGGAAGCGTTAGGATGCCATCTGAGCCCCTCACATTGGTGGGAGTGAGTACTGACAGCTCAGGCATTCTTCCTTCTCCTGAGACTGCAGTTCACCCAGGACCATGTTTCAGCCCTTCATCATTTCTGTGGCAACTGCTCTTGCAGTGTTTTCAAGCACCGAGAACTGCAGTGCTACATCTGGGGGCCCTGTGTTTGCCTAGGGCAATTCAGAGGTCTTGCTCAGCTTCCATGCCACCTAGGTCATGGCTCCTGAACTGCGTCTCTAACGTTCTGCTGCTACGTCCAGCTCTCCCATGGTCTCACAGGGTTCCCGTCACTCTGGCCTCCACTCTGGTCTCCACGTGAACTTCTCCTTTCCTGGTGTCATGCTGCTCCACAGTCAGTGTTCCCTGATTCTGTCCTAGTTCCTTGAGTTAGTCCCAGTCAGGTTGGGTCACGATCCATCTCTGCTCCTTCCTATCTCTCTTGCTTGCCCTGCTTTCTGTAAACTTCAGGTGTTTTCATGAGATGCATGGATTTCTCATCTGTCACTGTGCCAATCAGGGTTTCCTATGTGAAATCCTGGCCAGCCATTTAATTGTATTTTCCAGGAGAGTTTTTAGGGATCCCCCCTCTGGCTGCCATCTTGCTGAGCCCTTCCTAAAATAGTACTTTTTTAAATATCAATTATCTCTGCATTCTAGTGTTAAGAAAATATAGTCTATTCTGTCTTCTTACCACTACTTCTGATAAATTGAAACAAAATGCACATCATGCACCCAAATAGAAAGCTGTGTTTTCAACTGCCTTCAAAGAAAGGTATTCAACCAGTAACTTCTAAAACCGCACTTGTTTCCAAGAAGCTTTCAAACTGCTAATTACTGAATGTTTTAAATATTATAAATCTAAGTAAATATACCTATGGTAGGGATTCTGATAGGTTTTTGATGTAACAATCAGATTGTTAACATCCATACAAGTAGAAAAAATTTCACGTCTTCTTAGCTGAGACCCAGTTTTGATGTGAATGTTGTATGAGAAATGCTAGGAAAGGAGATACTACTAAAAATGGGAAGAGACAGAGATAGCCTGACTGGAACAAAGCTGTTTTTTTTTGTTTGTTTGTTTGTTTTTGTTTTTTTTTTAATTCATTTTTATTGTTAGACTTATTGGGGTGACATCTGTTAGCAAGGATTACATAGGTTTCAGGCATACAATTCCACAGTGCATTGTCAACTTGATGCATAATAAGTTCACCACCTAATGTGACCCCTCTTTCCATCCCCTTATATTTAGCTTCCCCCCCTCCTCTCCCACCCCCTCCCCTT
>PVJL010006637.1:0-89172 GCA_004026885.1 Lyroderma lyra | reverse complement strand
AACTGCATGATTTCACTCATATGCGGAATATAAAACTGAAAGCAAAGAAAAAAAGAAATGAACAAACAAATAACCCATGGACACAATCGATAGTTTAATGTTTATTTGGGGACGAGTGGGTTAGGGAGGGGAGAAAGGGGAGGGGGTGGGAGAGGAGTGGGGGGAAGCTAAATATAAGGTGATGGAAAGAGAAGTCACACTGGGTGGTGAACTTATTATACATCAAGTTGACAATGCACTGTGGAATTGTATGCCTGAAACCTATGTAATCCTTGCCAACAGATGTCACCCCAATAAGTCTAACAATAAAAATGAATTTAAAAAAAAAAAATGGGCAGAGGACCTGAACAGACACTTCTCCCATGAAGTCATATGAATGGCCCACAGATACATGAAAAAACACTCAACTTCACTAGCTATTACGGAAATGCCAATTAAAACCACAATGAGATACCACCTCACATCTGTTAGGATGGCCATTTAAAATTCATGCCAACCTTCCCAAAGTCCTGCTCAGTTGTGCTGGTTGCCTCAGTAGCTATAAAATGTCAAAGTTTGTGACTTAAAAGCAAAATATAGACATCGTGATTATTCTATGTTCAAGGAGAAGGATGGCTATGGATTGGTTCTCATGGAATAGCTCTTCCTCCTGCCTAACAATACATAAAAGTAGCCTTTTACTCTGGGCTAAAAGAGCAGCCATCCAGATCTATATTCACTTCCTGATTTTATTCTAGTTTATGTCCATGCATACAGGATTTGAGAATTATGAAATATGTAGCTCCTCAAAAACCTCCAAAATCATAGACTAATAGAAAACATGTCAGTAAATTATTAACATATGTGAAGAATTTCATGACACCTTAAAGTGATTAATATTATGAGTTGCTATCTAGAAAACAGCTATGATTGTACATAACTTTAAATTGTGTGTTTAGAGATATAAATGTTTATTGTATTTCCTTTTAACAATTGGCTTTCACACTATACAGTTGTCAATTAGAGGTCCTTATAAATCTTTTTTTGTTTTGTTTTTTTGTTGTTGTTGTTTTTTGGTAGTTCCCTGGCTGGGAATCGAACCCTGGTTGCAGCACTGAGAGCACGCTGAAGCCTTAGCCACTACACCACCAGGGAAGTCCCTTAAATCTTTTAAGCATAGAGAGATAAGATAATTCTTAAAAGCCTGAATGAAATAACTAAGGACAGGATCAAGAAGGTGGAAGTGATATGAAAAAACCAAAGGGCTAAATAGAACTATGAGGGCTGTCCGGAAAGTATCCAGCCAGGTAATATGGAAAATAGAGGCATTTATGGCTGGATTTTTTCCAGACAGTCCTTATATAATTGGATCTACTGATGAGAGTAATAGAAGTAAATAACGCAAGTTATCTCTACTAGGTTGAAGGGCTTTGAAGTTAAAAGGCTTCTTTTCCATATTAAAACAAAAGAAAACAGAAACCTAACTTTCTTTGTCTTAAGGATTCTACTGTCTCTGTGTGTCAGTACAGAGGTTGCATGATCAGGCAGCAAGGATATTTTGACAGTTCAAGTGTAAGGCCAGGATAATATGGGTCGCAGATTTTGCTAATGGAATAAAAAATATCAAAATTCTTAAAACACATTTTATGTACATTCATGTTTCTCAAATTTTCCGAAATAAACATACAAAATGGCATCTTAGATTTATAACTTGCCTATTTCATTTCTTCTAATTGAGCAACTTTGCTAATTGAAAATTATTATTGATTTACATCCTTTTCTTTTGAAATATGATATTGAACTGCTTTATTTTTAATTAGTAAATACAGAGCTCCTACAGGTGTAGTGAATTCTGCTTACAGAGAGGAAATGTCAGTGAAAGAGTGTCTCTGACAGTGTTTCGTGAGAAGTGTCATAAAGTCCAGAAGTTGTCACAGTGAGGAGCTGTTTTCAGGTACTATATTGCCAATCTCTCTGCCAAAAACTCAGGTGCTCACATGAACACATACACAATACCATAGCAAAGAGTAGAAAAATGTACAAGTGATGTTATCCCCAGGAAATAGCAGCTATGGTTGGCATTTTGCAGAGAATATTAAAATAAAGTACACCTTACATTTCAGCCATATGCAGATTAGGCTTAGAACTATAGAAATACATTAGTAAAATCTGAAGTTTGAGTACTTTCTCGTACAGACTGAAATTCAGCACCATTCAGTAAAGATTGGCATGGCACGCACATATAGACTCAGAATGTAAACATCCAGACAAGACTAGTTCTGAGATACCAGAGTCACTCTGCGTATTATTTGTAGTTTTTCAAAATCTAGCCATCTAGTTTTTGAAAATTTATCACTCCTAATAAATTATACATAATTTTTATAGTTTGTTATGTTATGTTGTGAAATTGTTCATGTTCATGTGATTTGGGGGATTTTATAAATCCTGGGGGCAAGTTGTATAAGTATTTATAAAGAGTTATATAAATTAGGTCAACACCTACTAAACATTATAGTTGAGGTTCAGATGCTCAGATTTGCAAACAGGTAAGAACCATTTCAGCAGAATGGTTTTTAAGTAAAATAAGATTTATTATTTTCTGGGTGAATTTCACATAATTCTTGAGTGCATATTATAAAGTAGGCTGTAGTCTATGGTTTTTGTACCTAAAATTTCCCAGGATGAAGTTGCATTTTTATTCTTTAAAATGCATCAAACACAAAGTCACAGAACAACGACAGAAACAGCTTGTCCACAGTTCTGCTGCTTGATCCTCCTTCCTAACCATATTATTTTTTTTCTAGAGGGCAGAATTAGCAGTTTCATATGATACCGCTTTGACTAACTGAAACTAAGAGCTAATGGCTGCATTTCCTAAAATGCAATCTAAATATTTCTTACCTAGCCTCCAGGATATCTCAGCTGATTAGGATTGTGGTTACCAGGCAAAATGCAAATGTCAGGCTCGAAAACATTTCACTTCCTGCTCACAATGGAATTTAGTTGGTGTGATAAATCATTATGTACTATCTTTTCTCTTCTTTATTGATAATGGGTCAATAAGAGCATATGCAGTTTTAACTCTACTAATGGACAAATAATGCTTAGGATGTAAAGTACTAAATTTGAAAAATCTAGGCATCAGTCATTCAAAATGCCTTGTGGAACCTTGTGGAAACGCTTTCTTTTCCCTAAATGCAACACGTTCTCTCACACCACTTTGCCCCCAAATAGACTCCCTAGAACACTGCTTCCCTTGTTCTAATTTGGCAAATTCCTGCTCCTCTGTTAAAAGTCAGCATGGCCATTCTCCAGGCATTCTTCCTTATCATCCTTCTGTCTAAGCAGCTAGTCTGGTTTGGGTATTCTTCCTGGTGCTTCCATGAATACCTAGGTTTTTGTCTGTCGTATGACATTATCATTCAATATTGCATTCGTCTCTTAGTTTATCTCTCTCACCAGAACACTAAATTTACCTTTAAACTCTGAATTATCAGTGCTTAATACAGTGTGGGAGATCAGGTGAAGAAATACTACAGCATATGCAATGATGTCAAAATGCAAGGGATTGGGCTTTTGCTAAATTCTCTGATGTGTTAAAGGATGAAATATTAGTCACCATTAGTGAAATGTGTTATGACTGGTGACCTGGAATAGGTCATATTTTATGAACCTAATGAACATACAGCCTATGGAAGAGAGCTTTATTAGACGAGATTGAGAATTCTCTTTAACCAATGAGATATTGTTGGCTTTAGGGCTAAGTTAACTTAAAAGGCTCTTAAAGTGGAGAACTATCAATACAATACAATACAATGGAGTGTTTCTGAAACTCTAATACCATCATCATCATCATCCCAGTTAACTTGTTCTGAGTGTCCCTTTTGCAGCAGGCACCATTAAACATTTTATGTGAATAACTTTTATTTAATCATCACAACCATCTTACGAAATCGGCATTGGTATTTTACACATGAGAAAACTGAGGCTTAGGGAGAACAAATAACTTGCCCAAAGTCAGAGTTAGTAAAAGGGTGAGACAGATTTTAGACACTCGTCTAACTCCAATGCCCATTGTCTTCACTGCTGGGCGATCCTGCTTCCATTACGTACAGCCCGGACATGTTCGCAGGTGTTTACATTCCTTGCCCACTGTCACTACCAGGTTATTTTCTAACTTCTCCTCATGACGGTGGATCCCATAATTGATTGCGACTCCCCACATAAAAATTCTGTCTCTTACCCTTCCCAGTGTTTATCTAGCAGCAAGAATATTTGATCAGGTTTGGATAGAATAAAAGAAAAATTTGGTGTTCTTACTTTAAGCTCCCACTCAATCCTCCAGTTCCTTCTGCCCTGGTATTTAATTACGCAAAGAGAACATAGAATGGAAACGGGAGGAGCTGGGTGGAGAGGGGAAGTAAACTCCATTCTGCTCTTTCTGCCACCAATCCTAATGCTATCACTTACTGAAACACTATACTAAAAATTGTGTCTTAAAGAGAAAACAGAAGAGAAAGATGAGAAAAAGGAATAGTGTGGAAAACCTGAGGTTAAGTGGCAATCTGCTTTTATCTTCCATCTCTACCAAGCGAATTCCCCGAATTACCACACTCACTTATCTCTTGTATAAATAAATGTTTCTATCGAAGTAAGATATACTTACAAAAGTGCACAAATCATAAATGTGCACATTCATCACAATTTGATGAATTTTCACAACATAGACACACATTTGTAATCAACACCCACATCAAGAAACATTATCAACACATTGTGGTTTTAAATTGCATTTTCTTGATGACTAATGAGGTAGAACACCTTCTCATGTATTTAACAGCCATTTCAATATCTTATTTATTGAAATAATTCCTTGAGTCTTGCCTATGTTTTTATTGTGTTGACATTTTCTTATTAATTTATAGGGTTTTAATATTCTGAATCCAAACTTTATCAATTATGTGTATCATAAATATTTCCCCCTTATTTTTTGCCTTTGAATTAGTGTCTTTGATAAACTAAATTTTAATGTTTTATTTTATTATGTCACATTTGAAATAATTTTATGTAATCCATACACTTTTAATGTAATACAATTTATCAATAATTTTCCTTATGGTTAGTGCATTTTGTGTTCCCTTGAGGAAATCGTCAGCTGCTAATCAATTGAAAAGGTTTTCTTTTACGTTATATACTGAACTTGTCTTTTCTTTCATGTAAATTTAGTTCTGTAATCCACCTGGAAGTGATTTCTGTGTGTGGTGTGAGTTATGTGTCAAGAACCATTTTTTTTCTTCTGAATATGCTGTTGGCCCAGAATTATTTATTGAAAAGCCCATTCTTTCTCCAAACCACTGTGTCATATTTATCCTGAATCAAGTGTTGGTACAGGTAAGAATCTATTTCCGGACTTCCTATTTTGTTCTCATGGTTTAACTGTCTACTTAAGTGCCAATACCACACTCCTTTTATTAACATAGCAATATAAATCTTTAAACTTTGCTCTTCTTCAAAATTGTTTTGGCTTTTTATGGCCCTTTACATTCTCCTTAATATTAAAACCTGATTGTCTACTTTTACAAAAACAAAGTATCTGTTGGAATTTGTACAGGAGTTCCATTTAATAGGTAAATATTCTCAGAAAATTGAAACCTATAAATAGCGAGTCTTCAAATACAAAAATTTGGCCTAAACTCTCAGTTGTATAGGTTGTTTTAGTACTTTTCACAATATTTTATTGACTTGTGTGTTGCAAAACTTTCACATATCTTGTCATATTTCCTAGGTATTTTATTTTTGATGCTATTTTTAAAATGTCTGTTTTTAGTTTCATTTTCTAATTGGTGGTACAGATAAATACCATGGATACCTTTGAAATTTTTTATATTGTCCTTTTGTGCAAAGACATTGCTAAAGTCTCTTATTGATTTTAATAATTAAGCTGTATATACTTTTAGCTTTTTAAATGTATTATCATATGAACTAAGAGTAAGTTTTATTTCTTCATTTTCCACTCTTGAACATTTTCTTTCCTTCTTCCTTCCTTTTTTCTTTCCTCCCTCCCTTTTCTGCCTGGCTTCCTTCTTTCCTTCCTTCTGTCCTATTTTTATTTTTCCTTTTGTTTTGTTTTTGTCTTTATGGTACTAATAGGACCCTTCAATATGATGATGAATATAAGTGGTGACAGAATACATCTTATTTACATGTTAATACTATATCATAAATACAAGGTTTGCTATAGATTTAATTTTATAAATATCCTGTATCATATAAGTAAGTTTTCTAATAATTATACTTTGCTAAGGTATTTTAATCATGGTCCTTAATTATTTCAAATGCTTTTTTGCATTTATTGAAATAATCATATTATTTTTCCTCTTTATTCTGCTAATGTGATGAATTACTTTAATCTTAGAGTGTTAAAGCCATCTTGCTTTTTGGAATAAATCCAACTATGTTATAATATAATATTCTTTTTATATACATTTGAATTGGATTTGCTCATATTTTTTCAGGTTTTGCATTAGCTTGATGAAAGGCACTGGTTTATAAATTCCCATTCTTACAATGAACCAATCATTTGGTATCAAGATATCCTTGGCTTTCAAAAGTGATTTGGTAACTACTACATATATTTTTTAATTATTTGTTTTGACTAGTTTTATGGGTGGTTGTTATTTTTATTAAAATATTTGGAAGAAATTGCTATAAAGTGGTCTGGTTTTTAGACTTCTTTGATGTTGAAAGATTTTAGTTCCAATTTCAATTTGTTTAATAGATAGAGGACTATTCAGATTTTTTAAATTCTTCTTTTGTCTGTTTTGAATATTGTTTTTTCTTGAATTTTTTCTGAATTAAAAAATTATTTACACAAAGCTGTTTTTAGTATCCTCTTATATTTTATAACAAAATGCATAAAAGAAATACTACTTTTTGTTCCTGATATTAGTAAGTAGTACCATCTTTCATATATATAATTTCACATGTTCATTGTTGGTATATAGAAAAGCAATTAACTGTGGTATGAGGGTGACCAAAAAAAACACAAAAAACAAATACAAAAACAAAAATGGAATTGTCTTCTGGAGGACAAGCCTCTTCTAGCACAGGTTTCTCCTTGTAGGTGAGTGTTCTAGAAACCCATCTGCATCCGTGTACCAGCTGGTTGTGAGGGGCTGCGTTCTGCTTCAGTGAATTTTTTTGGAGACTCTTTCATTGTGTTTGCCCTTTTCATGATGAGTGATTGACACAAACAATGTGCAGCGTGACAATGCACCTGTCCACACTGTTCTGAGTGTTCAGAGGTTTTTGACCAAAACAGCATGACCCTATGCTCCACCCCACCCCCATGTACCTGATCTTACCCTGAGCAATTTTTGTTTTTGCTTCCCTGGATGAAGAAAGTCCTCAAAGGGAATGTTTTGCAGTTGTGAAAGAGGTGAAACAAAAAAACTGCAGAAGCACTAAAGGCATCAAAATCAATGAGTTCAAAAACTGTTCTGAGCCCTGGGAAAAATGTCTCAATAGGTGTTTTGCATCCAATGGAGAGTACTTTGAAGATGCCTGAAGTTTAAATGTGTAAGAATACAAAATTTTTATAAATTCTGGGGACTTTTTGAGTCTCTCCTCATATATTGACCTGGTATTCTGTGACCTTTCCATATTCACTAATTCCAGGAATTTTTGCTGATTCTTTGAGATTTTCTGCATAGACAGTCATGCTGTCTATGAACCAAGATAATTTTATTTCTTCTTTTTCAATTGATATATCTTTATTCCATTTTCTTATCTTATTGAACTAGCTAAGACTTCAACTATAATGTTGATTAGAAGAGGTGAAAAATGATATTTTTGTCTTGTTCCTGACCTCAGGGAGAAAGCATCTAGTTTCTTGCCATTGAGTATGTTAGTTTTTCAGTAAATATTCTTTATCATTGTGAGGAAGTTTTCCTTTATATTTAGTTTGCTGAGAATTTTATTATGATTGCTGTTAGATTTTGTTAAAGGCTTTTTCTACAAATTTTTATATAATCATTTCATTTTTCTTCTTAAGCCTGTTGATGCAGTGGATTGTACTGATTGATTTTTAAATATTGAACCAGTTTTATAAATAAATCCCACTGGTTATGGTATATAATTAGTTTTATACCATAAATTGTTGGATTTCTTTTTTTTTTTTTTTTTTTTTTTTAGTATGAGGGTAGTATCCTGGCTGGGAATCGAACCCAGGCTGCAGCGTTGACAGTGCTGAAGCCTTAAGCCACTACACCACCAGGGAACTCCTGGATTTCATTTTCTAACATTTTGTTGAGGACCTTTGCATTTATTTTTATGAGAGTATTAATCTGTAGTTTTTCTTTCCTGTAATGTCTTTATCTGGTTTTAGAATTAGGTAATGTTGGACTCATAGATCGATTTAGGAAATGGTTGCTCTCCTATTTTCCTTGTGTCATTTCTTTCTTAAATGCTTATCAAAATTCACCAATGAAATAATCTAGAGCTAGTGTTATCTTTTTTTAAAAGATTATTAATTACTCAATTTATGCAATTGATGTAGTAATATTTATATTAGTTATTTTCTCCTTGTGTGGGTTTTTGTAGTTTGTGTCTTTCAAGGAATTAGTTCATTTCACTAAGTTATTTAATTTGTGTGCAAATAATTGTTCACAAAATTCCTTTGCTATTCTTTTATTGTCTCTGAGATTAACAGTGATGACTTCTCTTTCATTTATAATAGTGATAATTTGTATACCTTCGCATCTTCTCTTGGTTAGCCTGGCTAGATTTTCATCAATTTAATTAAGATTTTTAAAGAACTAGTTTGTGGGTTCATGGGTTTTAGCTGATGTTTTCCTTTTATAGTTCGATAGTTTCTGTTTTATTTTTATTATTTCTTTTCTTCTGCTTGCCGTAGGCTAATTTTCTCTTCTTTTTCTAGTTTCCTAAGATGGAAGTTTATATTATTGATTTTAGATCATTCTTCTTTTCAGCTATATGCTGAAAATTCATGCTATAAATTTTCCTTTAAAATAACTTTCACTGCATCTCACAAATTTTTATAAATTGTATTTTCATTTAGTTCAAAACATTCTAAATTCTTCTAGAGACTTCTTCTCTGCCCCATGTGTTATTTAGAAGTATGTTTATTTAATTTCCAAATATTTTAAGGACTTTCTTGTTATTGATTTGTAATTTAACTATATTGTCATTTGAGAACCCACTTTGTATGAATTTTATTCCTTTAAATTTAGTAAGGTATATTTCATGGCCTAGAATGCGGTCTGTCCTAATGATGTCTATAGAGGCTTGACAAAAATGTGTAGCCTGCTCTTTTTGGATAGAGTGTTCTATAAATGTCAATTAGATCAAGTTGACTGATAGTGCTGTTCAGATCAACAGTGTCTGTATTGATTTTCTGCCTCCTATATCTATCAATTACTGAAAGAGAGGCATTGACGGCTCCAAATATAATATTGGATTTGTCTATTTCTTTTGTTATTTCTATTTTTTTCTCTCATGTATTTTGATGTTCTGTTGTTGGGTGCATACACATTAAGGATTCTTTTTTCTTTTCGGACATTGATTTTTTTACTATTATGTAGTAATATACTTTATCTGTGATAACTGATCTTGTTCTGAATTGTGCTTTGTCTGAAATTAATACAGATACTCCACCTCTCTTTCGATTAGTAAGCATGTTATATCATTCTTCATTCCTTTACTTTTAACTTACATGAGTCCTTATACTTCAAGTGTGTTTTTTATAATAACATATAGATGGGTCTTGGAGTTTTGTTTTTAAATATGTTCTGATAATTTCTGCCTTCTAATTGGTGTTCTTAGACCATTTACACTGAAAGTAATATTAATACAGTTGGATACATATTTGCCATGATTATAACTACTTTATATTTGTTGCATTCATTATTTTTTCTTCTTTTTTTTTTGCCTTTTTAAAATTTTATTTGAGCATTTGATATGATTTAGTTTTCTCTCTGATATTAGCCTATCTACTATACTTCTTTTAGAATTTTTTGGTTGTTGTCATGCAGTTTGCAATCAATTGCAATCATTTTCTAACCAATCTAATTCCACCTTTAAATGAACACTGGACTGCTTCAAGTATAGTGCAAGTAGCTTATAAAAGAGTATTCCCCATTGCTCCCTCTAACTCCTTGTGACATTGCTGTTCATTTATTTGACTTATTCACAGGCTATAATTACCCAACACATTGTTACTATCATCACTTTAATAAATTTTTCATTGGTCAATTAAGAATAAGGAAAATTTAAAATTTTAATTTATCTCTATTTATTCCTCCTCTGACATTTGTTTTCTCTTTATATAGAGTTGAGATATTGCCTATATCTATTTTTCTCCTGAATAACATCTTTTAATATATCTTCCAGTACATGTGAGTTCTCTCAGTTTCCCATACAATGTGAGGTAAGCACCATTCTTCTCCTAAAGATGAATTCTCTCAGTTTTCATTTGTCTGAGAAAGTTACTGTTTTTTCAGTTTGGGAGAATAATTTTACTGAACATATAATTTTTAGTAGGTTATATTTTTCTTTCGACATTTTAAATTTAAAAAATTTCACACCACTCTCTTCTAGCTTGCATAATTTTTAAAGAGACTTACAATAATTCTCATTTTCCATATTTCTTTGTAGGAAAGATTCCCCTCAACCTTCTTTCAAGATTTTCTCTTTTTTAAAATTGATCTGCTACCCAAAAACATCTATGTCTCTATAATTCTTACTTTAAAATCCCAAATATCCTGAAAAGTTTTGCTTATATACACTATGAGATAAGCACTATTTTTATCCCCACCTTACT
This sequence comes from Lyroderma lyra, assembly GCA_004026885.1. Lineage (NCBI taxonomy): Eukaryota > Metazoa > Chordata > Mammalia > Chiroptera > Megadermatidae > Lyroderma > Lyroderma lyra. Next base: position 78,353 of record PVJL010006637.1, on the reverse strand, counting down.
AACTTTCAAAGAGTCATTGAGAGTTAGTAAATGATTTGGTAGTTTTATTTCAGATCCAGTGCTCTTAATGACTGTGATATTGGCTTCCACCAATAGCATCATATCTCTATTATAGGTGTCATAAGAGTAAATGCAAATGACCAGTCTCATCAAATCAATCTGCCTCTTTTCACTCAACTGCTTACTTATCTCCTGGGTTCTACCCTTGAGGAGGATCTCTGGGTGTACTCCTCCTTGAAGCAAATAAGAAATCAATACTGAGGAGTGTGTAGTTACCATCAACACTGTCTTACTTATTGTATAGGTTACATATCTAAAAACAAAAATAATATACATTTTCTTCTTATCCATTTGTAACAAAATTCTAATTATAACTACTACTCTGGCAATAGGTAATAAACATAGTGTTGCTTCAATACACTAACACTGAAAATTTCCTGTTTAAGGAATATTCAAGTATAACTTACCCAATGAATGAGGAAAGCATAAAAGAATGTACACAATAAAAATGCTACTTGTTATGTATGCCTACAGTTAATCACCCAATAGTTTTATCATCTAATTAGAAAATGAAAAAGAAAATCTTGAAATCCAGCAAGTTTTCCAAAGGGATTCATTTTTAATGTATAATTTTAATTTGTTCAATTTTCTCATGCTTAATGTGAAATTCATAGTTATAACATTTATTTTTACAGATCTGTAGACAGGAAGGCCATATGAGGTCATTCCCTATGCTGGAATCTTTAGTCCTGATCTAGGTAATGTGTGTTTTCCCCTCCCCATGGTTTTCTGGCTTCTGAGTGCTTCTTTAAAATATTTCTCTATGGAAATGAAGTCTTTCTCCTGATTAGATACAAAAATAGGTTCTTTCCTCTTTAATGATTTCAACTGATTGTCATGGTAGCATTTTTGTTTTTATGCATCTTATTTACTGGTTTACTCCAACCAGGTCCTTGAGTCACCCTCACTTTTAATGAGTGCTCTCTTGCAAACAAACAAAAGAGAAGGTGCATCCAGAACATACTTCTTCTCCACAGCTCCTGTCTATAATACTGCATTATTTTATGTAGTCAAAGTTGTTAGAGTTTGGATATTGATTTTTAAAATTAAGACTACAATAAATATGTAATAAAGCATTTTGCATCTATTTCTGAGATGTTCAAAATACATGAACTGAAAGAGGAAAGTAATACTTGCAAGAAAATGTTACCATCCACCTTCCCTACTGCCCCATTCCAGCCTTCGATATATTTCAGATCTGAAAACCTCTCTTTAATTCCAAAGTAGAAGGAGTCAAGGTCAGAATTCTAAAGTGTGAAATATTTATTTAAATGTTTAACAGATAACACCAGGTTTTCAGTATCATATCATGTATTTATCGAAGACAGAAAGCACATTCAATCAACGTATGTCAGTGCAGAAAAAGAAATCACTGATTTAGATTCACACACATAATGGGAAAATGTGCAGAAGTGAAATGGAGAAAAGAATCACTTATGAAGAAAACACGAGAAGTTAACAAGTGTTTCTATTTAATAGTCAATCTTGAAAGATGTCTCACCAAAGCCTCCTCTCCATGAACCACCTATCACATTAAGAGGAGCATTTATTTCTCCTCTGCTTGAATCTGAGCTGATCTTTGATCAATGGAGTGCAGCAGAAAAGAGATATTACAAGACCACCGACTTCTGCTTCTTTACTCTTGAAATGTTCACTCTTAGGGTTCTCCCTTTCAGAAACCAGACACATAGAAAGGTCTCACAGAGAAAAAACTTCCATGCATCCTGCTTGCCAGTACTGAAGGTTCCCAACTAATGATGGTGCAACTTAGGACTTTTCAACTTTACCATGATGTGAAAATGATACACATTCAGTAGAAATGTTCCTTTGAATTTTGATCTTTTCCCAGGGTAGTGATATGCAGTGTGACTCTCTCCTGTGCTGCTGGGCAGTGGCAGAGAGCCTTGGCTCCCACGCAGTCAGCAACACAATCACAAGGGTGAAGAACCGACACTCTATACAGGGTACTGTGTTGCCAGCATTTTTTGGATATTGTGTTTTGTGTTTTTACATGCGAACATGTTTGCAAAATGCCCACCTGTGTCTCCAGCTTCTGGTGAGAGGAAGAGAAATGCAATTACTCTTGAGATGAAACTCAAGATAACTGCCCCAATACAGGCTAATGTAAGTGTTCTGAGCACATTTAAGGTAGGCTAGGCTAAGCCATGATGTACCCACAGATTAGGTGTAGTAAATGTGTTTTCACTTATGGCATTTTCAACTTACGATGGGTTTATTGGGATATTACCTGATAGTAAGTTGAGGAGCATCTGTAGTTTGCAGCCAATAGCTGGCAACAGTTGCCAGTTATATGAGGGAGCTGCGTTGGATGCTATAGCCCAGGCCAACCACCAAATGACTACAACTCAAATTGTCATTATGTGGAGCGAACAAACCATCCAGCTGAGTCCAATCAACTCACAAAATGGTGAGAGAATGTTAAGTCACTGTATTTGGGGACAATTGCCATGTGGCAATAGGTAACTAACTCATATGTGATGGACGTAGCTGACCAATGTGTGAGGCTGATAAACAAAGTTCAGTAGAGAAGTAAACGTTAGGCTGAGGAGGACAAAGAAATTTAAGATTAATACCTGGCTAACATATTTATAGACTAGTTAAGTGAAATATTCTCTTAGAAGACACAGATATGGTTTTGTTTGTTTGTTTAATTTTATGTATTTGAAAGTAAAGGAGACAAAATTTTGGAAGGCAATTTCCTAGTGCAGTTTTATACCTAATGTGGAAAGAAAAATTAGTGTAGTGATACACAATAAAACTGAGTTTCCTTGAAATTTTTTGTTATTTAGAAAGAGTGAGAGCAAAAAGAAGAGTAGAAAACCTTAAATACAAGTGATTTAAAAAATAAAATTGTCAAAAGTTTAATGAAAAATATTGAGGAGAGAAGAAAGAAAAAGGAATGTAATCCTGGGGGAAGAAGTAACCTTCAGTACCAGAAGTGAAACGAAGTTTTAAGGCATTACCATGTCCTCTTTGCTCTCATAATTCTTTTTTTCATATGTGTAATGGAAGTGATCACGTTCAATTTTAACTTGTTTATGTGTCTGTCTTATATCACTAGCTATAAAAATTTCCAGGGCAGAGTCTTGTCCTGTTTACATTTATATTACTGGGATAATATTGACATTAATGGATGTTTGTTCAGTGAATGAATGATTTAGTATAAACTGATAAACATGTGAAATTACCTGTGAAATGCAAAATCAGCCTGTTGGCAGAAGCATGTCCTGTGTCAGAGGTGCCTGTATTATTTTATGGGGTGCTCTCTTTCTCTTGGCCAGAGATTCAAAGAGGGCACCAAAAAGGCTGACCATAGAATGTAAGGAAAAAATGCATATTTAAAAAGTCAATAAATACATATTCTGAAACCTAAAGTTTTACAACAGCTCTTAGAATTACAAAGTAATTCTTAATCTTTTCCTATCATTTTGGGACGTTAAGCAGCAACTACGTGTTAAATATTTTTCTGGAGACATGAATGTGGATACGCTATGGTCTTTGCCCTAAAATTCCATGTGACATTGGGCAAGATTAAAATATAAAGAGAAGGAAGTGCCTATATGTGCAAAGAATTATTCTAAAGTCCTTTGATTTTATTCTCCTTTCAAAACTCACACATTGAATAGCTTTATTCCCATTTGTAGGCAAAAAGAAAAAAATTAGGATGAGAGATATTTAGTAACTTGTTCAAGATGGAAGAGCCAATAGTTAGAAGCCTCTTCCCTCCCGTTCTCTTCCCTTCCCCTCCCCTCTCCTTCTGTCTGGCTGTCTGTCTATCTCTCCCTCTTCCTGCCTCCCAAATTTCAGATCACAATATGATGAATTGAGAGTATTGAATTGACGTAATCTATCGAAGGTACTATGAGAACAGGGGCGAAGCTCTCCAACAAGCAGGGACTCTGCATGTATGGGAGGTTACGATGAGGCTCCCGAGTGTCTGCGCCCCTGTTCTCTGCTGCTCCCTGCTGGTGTGGCTATTCTGTTAGCAGCACCCAAGGCTAAGAGCTGCTGGAGTCAGGCAGATTTGGGTTGTAATTCTGGTAAATAAGGTAGATGTGTGACTTCGGAGAAGTTAGTAGTCTGTGGAAGCCCCTTTTGTCCTGCCCATGAACTAGGAAACAACATGAACCTGACAGAGTTGTTGTAGGGATCCTACATGAGATGCGTATTGAGTACTTAGTACAGTGACTAGTGTAAATGCTATTTCAGCAAAAGGTGGGCGTGAGTTTACTGAATCTTTTACTGTGGCTACTCTGATTTATGGTTGACTGATCTGGTTCAGTGGGTCTGCACGGGACGTTTTCCCAGGCACGCAAGATGTTGTTAGCTCTTCTTTGATACTCTTGCTGAAATAAGGGGAATTGTGGAGTAGCTTTACTGACCTGAACAATAATTACAGCCCTTTAATTTTAAATTGGATCTCCAGGAATGAGGTATTAAATGTCCTTCAGAGACATAGCTCCATACTTTGTGATCTGTCTCTCTGGCATTCGGAGAGAAGAAATCCTTCAGGAACAAAGGCTTTGCTTCACCTCATGGAGCATTTTTCCTCATCCTTTTCAGGTAGTTGCTTTTGCCAGTGGCTCTCGTGCAGCAAGCAGCATCAGCTCTCCTTGCAGATATGAAAACTGCTCCCTAAACATGTATTCTTCGTAATGTTTAAAAACAGAGTATCTGATCAGGGATCATTAGGCTCATTTACTGGTTTAGACTTTTACTCGGCCTCTGAATCTGAACAGAAATAGTTCATTTTTAGAATGCTGTAAATAAAATAAAAGTAAATCAATGCTTATTTCCACCCCAACCCTGGCCTCACTCCAACCAAAGCTGGATCTTCAAAATCTGAAATATTTGAGGTCTGAGGGTCTGCCTTTAATTCCCCTCAGGCAGCAGCAGGACAAGGAGGGAGGTCAGGGCTCAACAATCCTGACTCTAGATAACAGGGGCAGTTCTGGCGTGGGGGAGGTGGAATAGGAGAAAAGACATGAATTCATTAAAGAATAACAGCTGAAGCAGGCACTTACCAAGTGAATTGGGAAGGAAATTTCTGAGAAGGCCTTAAGAATGTGGAGGAAAAGGAGCAGTTAATCTGAAATACAAAATTGAAAGGCAAGGCAGATGCATGATTCTACTCTCCCAGATAAGATTCCTTCTGGAATTCAAAAGCAGCTAAAAGAAGCAAGACAATTGGCTGCTGGGTTCAATATGTAAACACAGTGCTGGCTGACACCGTGAAGATGTTTATTAGAAAAGTTAATGCAATGTCAGGGCAGAAGATCAATGTTTAACCTGATTTCATCGCAATCTATTGGTCTGCCTTGGAATACAGGATGGAAAATTAGCAAACCAGGAAAGGAAATGTAAGGAACTTTTTCATAAGAATTCATATCATGGACATTGATATTTGTGATTTTTAAAAAAAGAGTCAAGAATTACTTGCATTTTTAGTTAATGCAAGCCCCTTACCTTGTATAGTCACATATTTTTATTAATTATTAAAAGTCTAATAGTTACATTAAAATTTTCCTTTGCCTCAATATGCAGGTAAAGTCACAAAACCTTCTAAATTTGCTGTGCTCAGTCCTTTGATTTCATAGGATATAGCTCAAGGAAGAGAGCTGTCACATGACTTTCCTGAAATTACACAGTCAGGTGGAAGGAAGTATGGTCAGTGACACACACTGATTCCTAGATTACAGGTAAAGGAAGAGGGGCATGAAGCCAGGAGAAAGAGCGGGGTTTGCCTGTGCCACGAACCATGTTTGGCATTACTAGCTGGTGAGCCTGTGCGTGATATGTGGGGGGCATTCTCACTGTAAAATTACCTTTAGAGTTCTTTGTAAAATATTCTGCAAGCATTATTTCACTAATCCTCATCATACAGTAAACAAAGTAGAGATCATTCTACATGGTATAGGAATAAAAATACATACGTGATTGCTGGACTCAGAGAAGAGTGAAAGCAGCTTTTCGATGCCCCCACATAACCTCTAACTTGGTAATTGGGATAACATCTAATGGAGTTACGGGGTCCTTTCCTAAGGTGATTATGAAAGGTGATGTGAGGGGAGGGGGTGGGAGAGGAGTGGGGGAAGCTAAATAGAAGGGGATGGAAAGAGAAGTCACATTAGGTGGTGAACTTATTATACATCAAGGTGACAGTGCACTGTAGAATTGTATGCCTGAAACCTATGTAATCCTTGCTAACAGATGTCACCCCAATAAGTCTAACAATAAAAATGAATTAAAATAAATAAATAAACAAATAAAAATAAAAGAAAAATAGAAATTCTCACTGGAAAAGAAAAGTAAGGAAAAAAAATTCTTTTCCCATTATTTTGCTCTTGAGATAGAAAAGCACTCAGGAAAAAAAAAAAAAAGAAAAAAGGAAAAACAAAGAGAGAGCAAGGGCTGGCTGTGTTTCCCGGCGGGAGGAAGCCTGCCAGCGGCCCGGGAAGAGAGTGAGGCGGGGGTGCCCGCGCGGCGGCCAAGGGCTGACCTCGCAGAGCCCCTGCCGCCGCGCTGGGCCCGCGGAGCTCGCTCCTGTCAGCGGCGCGATTAGTACAACCCCCAGCGCAGCTGTCCACGGAGGGCGACCAATTTAAAAACAAGGAGTCAGCCAATTAATTACGCTGTCAGCAATAAATGGAACAATGGGCTTGGTGGCAAGCCAGTCCCGTGACGCATGCAGGCAGCCATCTGTACGTCCGTCTGCCCGGTCCGCAGGCACTTGTTGCTGCAGAATGGGCTTAGACCAGGGGCCTAGCGGTCAGGTAGCAGGCCGAACTGGCTCTCCTCCTCCGTGAGGCTGTCCGCAGGGAGTTTCACTCCTTGCAAGGAAGTTAGCTGGAGTGCCAGTTGGGGATTCAGCAACACGCCTGGCTCTAATGATAAAGAAACAGATGAGACGTTGAACCGTGTGTTTATTCATTTACTAACGTTTATTGAGAGATTTCTGTTTGCCAGGCTCACGCCCGAGAAGTACATGAGGGGAACTGTGTAAACGAATGCACATTAACAGAGCAACACTGGTGGTTTTCTGTGTGTTTTCTGGTGAATGCACTGGATACTGCTCCCTTAGACAAATCCATATTTATGATCCATGTTGACAGTTAAAATTGCTGAGTTCTTTCTTTTTTTGTCTCAGTGTTTTTTTTTGTTGTTTTTTTTTACTAGTCCTTCTTCTTTGAATTCTTTGAATTGATTTTGAAAATGATTATTTCAAAAAAAAGAGAAAAAGAAAAAGAAAAAATGACAGTCAGCAGAGAAAAGTCTTTTAATGCTGTGTACTTGAATTAAGAACAATGAGGCCTGTTACTTTGTTATTGGTTAATGTCCTGCTACTATTCCTTTAGCCAAAGATGGTGAGTTGCTGGTTTGATAACCGTATCTTAGTTTCAACTAGATGTCATCCAATTCCGGATTGATATCGCTCCAGTCCTGGTCCTCAGTAGCAGAGACTATTTTAGACTCAGTTGGATCTTTTCCCTGTTTATGCTCTGAGAGCAGCATTTAGAGTTAAAGATTAAAATAGTTGAAAAGCTCGAAGGCCTCTTCGTCTATTTCTAATTCACTTTGTATTGTCCTTTTCTTTTTTTATTGCTCTATTTTTATCTTTTTTTCCCCATTACTAACCAGATCTGGGCTTCTCATCTCTAATTTCAATCTGTAAACACTGGTATGAAGCGCAAGTATGTTTTTAAAATAAATGATACTTAAAGTGACCAGATGAGGTAAATATCTTACATTTGTCTTTTGCTTGAACTCCCCCCACCCCCCTTTTTAGTAGATCAGAAACTTCTAACATGAAGAAGGGGATCCAGGAGAAGAGTGGGAATTTCAGGACATCTGATCTCCCTTACTCCATTTGTTCCGTTTTGCCTCAAGTTGGCATTTAAAATAAATATCCGATTACTCTGATGAGGGGAAAGCACACACTGACACATGGTTTGAAGCAAAATGTGGATTTCGGTTGGGAATGAGTTTTGATGATGTTATAGTAACTGTCTTATTTTTTGAACATTTTTTTCCTGGGAAGAAAGAAAATAAAAATAACTCCTCCTTCCTCCCACTCTATATCTCTTTCTGTCTCTTTCTGTCTCTCTCTCTCTCTCTCTTTTCCTCCCTTCCTTATTTTGTTTTATCTTGTATCTTTAAGTACTTAGTATATGTCAAGACTGAGCTGGTGTTGGTTGAAAGAAACAAACACAGCCTATGCCCTCACAGAACTTAGTGTGGTTGAGAAGATCGACAAGAAGTCCAAAAGCAATTTCAATTTCTTGTTTAACTGCCCTCAGCTAGAATTTTTTCAGGGCACTTTCATAAAAGAGATGCCCCACCCAGACTTGGCAGTGTCTTCTAAGTAGAAATCTGCAGCTGGATTAAATATGAGTTAGGTGAATATAGTTGTGAATTGTCCTCACGGCATAAGAAATATTAGGAACAATGCCACAGGGGACAAGGAGAACACAAGACTTTAAAGATCACTTCTTCTTGTCATCTTCCCCCAACCTAGTGATGGAAAATCTTGTGAGTTCAAAGGGTGTGTGTGTGTGTGCACGTGCATATGTCTGTTTAGAAGATCATGAAGAGAATTATACTTGTCTAGAGAATGTAGGATTCTCCAAGAATTCTGCTTAGAAATTTTTGGAGAGAAGAAAGAAACATTTAATACAAGTATGGATAGTATAAATAAAAGCCATTATTTATTAGGTCCTTTAAGATGTGACAATCATTATGCTAAATGATCTATTGTAATTTTAATTTTGGAAAGTACTATCATTATTTTTTTGTTTCTAAGTGAAGAAGTGAAAGCACTGAGGGCTAAGCTACTTGCCCAAGGTACTGTAAATAATGAGAGTTTGAGGCTGATTCCAAATCCAGATGTTTGATTTAATTATCACTCCTTTAATAATGCCTTATATTGCCTCATGAAAATACTAGGAAGCAAAGATGTAAAAGAAAAAAAGAAAACAGAGACACAAAGAGTGTAGTTAGAAGTTGCATAGATAATAGCAGTATAGTTCTGCAGTACCACTCCATGTATGGTGCCATGCCAGGTACTTCGGCAATTACTATATAAAGCAATCATATTTCTTATGTAATTCTTATATAATATCTTATGTAATTGTTTCTTATGTAATTATATAATTATTTTCTTGATATATAGTGATGAGTTTATCTCTAATATTTTATAATTTAGATATGGAGAAAAGAAATATGTACATAAAGTCATTTATAACACCGCATAGCAATGATCATAAATAGCACTTAAATCCTGATTCGCAATTTCCGAAATCATGAGCTGGGATTTGGGTCTTTGTCTTAGAATGTTGACTTTTGTGTGCTTTGCCATGACACAAAAATGCTCTAAAAAAAAAAAAACTTGATTGCTTAAGGCCAAAGAATCTGAAAACTTAGGGGGAGAGGTAATATTTGAGCTAGATGCTGAAAGATATGTAGATATTAAGTAGGTTAATATCATTTGAGTTTCACAAAACTATGTAGGATGGTAAAATTAGTCAGTTTTTGCTGCAACAAGGTTATGTAGCAAATAGCAACCCCAGTTTCAGCGGCGTATAGCTGCAAACATTTTTTCTCCTGACCTTTAATCTTCATGTTGCTTTTAGTTTCCCCATCTTGCGTGGGCTTGCCTGGCTTTGAGGGGGTCCCGCTTGACTCCAGGCTTTTAGTTAGGTTTGTCTGCTTCATGTCTTCATTCTGAGGCTAAGGATAAAGAAGCAGTGGCTTCCTAGGGCATGTTATCCTCGGACAGGATCATAGGACCGCAAAGGAAGGCAACCTAAGCTGTGGATGCTCACTGAAACGTCTGCTCCTGTCATGTCCCTTAACCTTCCCTTGGCCAAATCAAGTCACATGGCCAAGACCAGAATCAAGAGGAAAAGGAAATGTATTCCACCCACAGTGGAAGGTACTGCGAAGTTATAAGGCAAATGATACAGATGTATCCTTCCCCTCCCCCCATTACTATAGGGGGAAAAAAAGAATGAGGACAATAATTCCATTTGTTATGCAAATGAAGATAGAATCCCAAAGAGTTTAAATGACCTGCTCATGATCACACAGTTCATAAGTAAAGGCTCCGGGATTTGGGTCTTTGTCTTAAGATGCTGACTTCTGTGTGCTTCGCTATGACACAAAAATGCTCTAAAAGAGAATGATTACTTAAGCCCAAGGAATCTGATAACTTTTGGGGGGATGTAATTTTTGATATAGATGCTGCAAGATATGTGGATATTAAGTACATGAATGTATATGCCGGTTTACCTGACATAGTACCTGAGTAACCACCCTTCTCTCCCCTCCCCTCCCGAGAAAAGAGTCCCAGTTTGGAAGATATATTGTACAGTCAATTTAGGTTTTGATAAATGGGTAGGATTAAAAAGTACATCCCATTAAAGAAGAATCTTCTCTGTAATTCTTGAAAAGGGGCAAATATACACATGGTCTATTCAAATGCAATGAAGAGAATAATTTGTTTGGTGTGGAAGCTACAAGTTGGGGAGTATTCAAAACAATTTACTGGAGAAGTAGTTGACACCAATTTGTTGGTTGTCAGACAGGAAGATGGAGTTTGATTCCACTGATCAGTAGGGAGTCACTGACACATTGGATCAGGATGGTGACTGTATTATAGAAGTGGTTTAGGAAGATAAACAGAGGACAAATTGAATAAAAGAAAGTATGGGTTAAGGGAAAAGTTATTAAACAAGTTCATAGTCTTGGTATGAAGTCATGACAGTCTAGATGAAATTGAAGAGAATGAACTAAGTATAAGGGACAAGCACTAGCTAGAGCTATCACAAGAGAAGCGTATTAAACATCCAAGTGGAAATGTAGAGAAGTCAGTTGGATAAGAACTGGAAATCAGGGTGAGGTCTATGTTAGTAGCATACATTTAAAAGTCTGGTCTTAACATTTACCATGTGACCTTAGTTCCAAGTTAGTTAACTGCTTGGAATTTCATTTTTTTAAAAATAAAAATCTGGAGAACAAAGTCACACTTCTATTCAACAGCAAGGATTCACCCTTCAAAAAAAAGTTAGGTATGATTATTCCCTTGCACATTACAATACAGTTCATTGAATTTCTGCTATGTTATTGGCACTGGAATATTTTCTCTGAGAAATACAATGTTCATTAAAAATGTTCATTCTTAGGAGCTTCTGGTCTAGTAGAAGAGATACACTTGCAAGATGCAAGACACAGAGGCACAGAAAGATACTACTGCATTTTGGGGTGGGAGTTATTTCCAATTGTGGAAAACACTTACAAAGAAGGGAACAAATGAGCTGGGTCCTGCCAAATTGCTATATTTGGATATATAAAGATGATAGGAAGAACACATGTAGCAGGAGGATGAACGACATAATATTAATATCTAACTTCCAACTTTATATCCTACCAAACATTAACCCAGTGGTTAAGTTTAGCTTAGCTTATGGCTATGTAGAGAGAATTAATGGGAAATGAGCTTGGGAGTAAGGTCGGGAAGAGCCTTAAGTGCTTTAAATATTAGACTGAGCAACATAAAAGAGCCATATTGAGAGGTGTGAGGAAAGAGAAAGGAAAGACAATATCAGAGAAGTATACTACCTAGAAATATTTTTGCCATAGTTTAAATTAGTTAGTGTAAATGGAGACTTCATTTAGGGAGCTCTTACAATAACTCAAGTGAGAAATAACATGGATCTGAGCTGGGATAAAGGCAATGAGATTAAAGAGAAGGGGGTGGATGAGGGAAAATATTAAAAATGTAGATTCAAAAGAATTAATGTCTTGAGATGATCATGCTCAACAAAATAAGTCAGAAAAAGTCAAGAAGCATATGACTTTTAAATATGACATATAAAACTGAAAGCAACGAACAAAAACTCGAAGACACAGACAACAGTTTAGTGGTTACCAGAGGGTAAGAGGGCAGTGGGGTTGATGGAAGAGAGTAAATGGGCTCAAACATAAGGTGATGGAAGGAGAACTGAGTCTGGGTGGTGAACACACAATGCAGTATACAGATACTGTATTATAGAATTATACACTTGAAACCTATATTCTTTTACTAACCAATGTCACCCCAATAAATTTAATAAAGATAAAAACTAATAATAAATAAAAAGGAGAAGAAAAAAGGTATTTTTGAACTGAAATGTGGAGTACCCAAGCAAGGGAAATAAAACAATCATTGAGAGTGCTGAAGTTTCAAATCCAAGGAAAATGGTCACAGCACTGAAACAGTGATAATAGGACTCGTGTAGAAAAACCATCAGTTTCATTTTGGTTGATTGGGTTTCAGATATAAGTGAAAGAGCCGAGTCGTGATAGTTAGCAGACACTTGAGACTATGAGGCAAAAACTTAGGAGAGAGTTCAAATCTGAGGATATCAACCTAAGTATCAGCTACAAAGAACTGAAGTAATTAGATTTTCAGAATGTCAAGGAAGAAAATGTAAAGAGAAAAAAATAGGTTTAAGGACATACATGAAGAATAATAATTTCGAGAGGGTAAGAAGAGGTAAAAAAAAAAAGACAGAAAGGAAAGGGGAATACAGCCATGAGGAGGTAGTGCCATGTAAATGCAGGAGAGGTAGGGGCCCTTTCTAAGGAAATCTCACAGGAAGCTGCTTGAGGGAGGGGGGAGTTCACCAGTTTGGTATTTGTAGGATAAATTGAGTTTGACTTGATAGTGGAATGATCACAGAGAGATACAGAGTAGCACTGCAGGGGTAGACAAGTGAGTCTTGTTCATAGAAGGATCAGATAAAACTGGGGTACAGGGTGATGTAGGGAGTTTAATTAGAACAGAACATTGAGACCCAAGGTGAGAAACAAAAGGAGGATGTGAGTGAGTTTTTCTGTGGTTGTTTTAGGAATAAATAGGTTCAAATATAGCAGGATATATATATATATATATATATATATATATATACACACACACACACACACACACACACACACACGTGTGTGTGTGTGTGTGTGTGTATGTATATATGTATATATATAGTTCACCAGGCTTATAAGAAACTCAAAGCAGAAATTTAATCTTGGAGTTTTCCTCTGGATCTATAGATGGTTCTCTGGATCAATACTTATGATTTAAACACTTCTGCTTGCCTTCACATTTCTTTTTTTCACCAATAAATGATTTCACTCAACCTTATTTTCAGGAAAGAAACCATTTTTTGAAGTCAACATTCTAGTGTATCGATAACAGTTCTTTATAATTTTCTATTTTTATTGAATTCATTACAAACTAAGGTAATTTCCCTTGGAATGAACTAGTCTTGGTTTTGTGAAGCCTGCATGTATTGAATGTTCAGCTTTCATTTAGAGATGGGGGTTCAGAACATGTATCAACTCCACTGGACAGGTGAATAATGTGAAGTGAAATGAGAATAGCAAGAGAAGGTCTTGTGCCTGTTTGGGCGCATTTTTCCTCAATTAATGCTAATTGGTTGTTCGTTCAGTATACTCACTGTAGTATGTAACACTGAGAATTCTATGGCTTAGGAAAAACCTGTTTTCTATTCCCAAGTATGGAGGGGAAACTGTTCCATTATGTAACTGTTGTCCATCTTGCAAGTTGGACTTGGACCAGAATAGAGGTTGCTTTCTGCAACCCCCAGCCCCTTAGACACTGTCTGATCATAATTGATGTTCATTCTGACATAAATCAGCACCGCTGCCCTGCCTCCTGCCACGTGCTCGTTCCTAGGACAGGTTGTTGTCCTGACCTGGTCGAGCATGCAGTTTTGCATACCTGGTAACACTCACTGTCCTCTCCCCGACTTTACTCTATGTAATTCTGTGGGAGATCCCCAAGCAGCATGGGGATCCATTTAATCTCTCAGCTACCCAAGATATGTCTTGTATGTAAGTTTTTCTTAAGAGACTCCTTTAATTACCAGACTGGAATGCCCAGTCAGCCTCTTTGTTTGTTTGTTTGTTTGTTTGTTTTTCCCCACCTCCTCATTTAGGGAGGCAGATTTCACTGTTGGGGCTTTTCTTGGGGTCTGTGTACACCAATGGATCTTCGAAGGGATCTAAAACCTCCTGTAAGAATGGATAATGTTCTGTCATGCTATAGAAGAGGGCTCTGGTTTTTTTACCAAAACATTGACTCTTATACAAGGTACTGATGTTCTCAAGAGGAAAAAAGCATAGGATTGTGCTTTTATAGCTTTTGGATTGTCCCAAATGATAATATTGCCAGGTTGTATCTATGTATTTTGTCCATTTTCTTCTTTTGCGTGTGTCTGACTGCAAGGCATCTTACTGCCTACTACTCAGTTAGAAGAAGGCAAGACATTAACCCAGTTGTAGCCTTTTCCTGGTTAGGTGTGTTCCTGAGGGGCTACACCTATCAATTTCTACCCCACCGCTTTCTACCCCTAACATAAGCCTCTTTTCCAAAACCAGGGCTTACCTTGGGCAATAGCATTCTGTAGCACATAGTCTAAAGTTCTATCTGAATGTTCAACATCTCTGTGAAAGATGGCCTGATATTGTGGATGGCTCTATGCATACACAAATTCTCTGTTCTCTTAAGTCTCCTACTTCTTCCTTAAGTGATAGGTATTCTCAAGCTTCAGCTCTGGTCCTTCTATTAATGTACTTTCCTATTCTCTGCATGCTGTAGAAGTTTTCAGGCAGGAAGTATCATGTGGTGGGGAAGGGTCAGGAATGATACATCAGACTGGTGTTGTGGCTTCAGGGATTTTTACTTTGGGTAAATTTTGATCTTCTGAGTCTTATTTTTCTATCCATAAGATAAAAAGTTAGAGTTAGATTACCTCAAAGGATCAAGACCACACCTAGACTTGGCATTCCTTTTTTGCCAAATGATATGGCAGTTCTTCAAACAGATAATATCCAAACAATTGTATTCAGTACAGCCAAGGTCAATAAGGTCAATGCTGCAAGGATTCCTTTTCTCCACTTAAGGTCCCTGTCTATAGTGGCAGCAAGGAGATTAATTTACATTTTCTCAGTTTTACAAGGATTCCCTCCCTCTTGTTAACTAGCCCTCTATCTCTTATGAACTCTTGCCATGTTTCAGGATCTTTAATGGGGCAATGCTCAAGAGTGCCCTTTAATACAGTTCTGAGAAGTTCCCTTTGCTTCTCTGTCATCTACAGGTGCCTAATTCGACCAGAAGTGCCCTGTCTTATCTGGAATATCCCCACTCTTCCTCTCCCTTCTTTATCCACATGGTCCAATGTTGTTTTCCTCTATGAACAACTTTCCTCCAATCTCTCAAGACAAAATAAGGTGTTCTCAACTCTGTGGCCCCGTGTGCTTTTTTTCACACCTCTGCAAAACTGATTTTATTGATGTAAGCTATTGTTTATTATAATCGTATATCTTTATTAATAGGTTCTGAATTTGGGGAAGTTAAAAATCTCTGTATTTGCTTTTGTGTCTTATGTCCCTAGCTTTTAGAGCCTTTATTAGTGAGTAGTGCTAAAATGATGTTGCACTGCATAATAAACCACTTCCAAACTTAATGGTTATAATAATGAATGTTTCATTCACGCATCTGTGGGTCAACTGGAAGGGTGCTGCTCTAGCCTGCAGGTCTGTGGGTTGGCTGAGGCATCTCTGTACCATATGCCATATTCTTTAATTTTTTAACTTTAAAATTGGTTTCCAGGTTTATTGGGATATAATGGATATATAACATTATATAAGTTTAAGGTGTACAATTTGATTACACTCATATATTGCAAAATAATTACCACCATAGTATTAGTTAGCATCATATCACGTAATTATCATTTCTTTTTTGTGGTGACAGCATTTAAGATCCACTCTTTTGGCAACTTTCAAGTGTCTACAATGCAGATTATTAACTATAATCACTATTTTGTAGATTAGATCCCAGAACTTTTTCATCTTATAACTGAAAATTTGTAACCTTTGACTGGCATCGTCCCTTTTCCCCATCTCCAGCTTGGTAACCACTATTCTAATCTCTGTTTCTATGAGTTAGGCTTTTTAAGGTTCCACATATAAGTGAGATCATACACTATTTGTCTTTCTCTGACTTATCTCAGTTAGCACAATGCCCTCAAGGTCTTCCCATGTTGTCATAAACAAAAAGGTAACCTTTCTTAAGGTTGAATGATATTCCAGTATATATGTGTATATGCGTGTATGTAATATCTATCTATTGACCCATCTGTATTCATGTACCATATTCTGAGGTCCATTGGATGGAGAGGCAATGGTTATTCTTTGCAGGGCAAAAGCAGGAGAACAAGTACTATTCAAGGCCCTAAGTAAGACATGAACATATATCTCCTTGGTCGAAGCAAGACACATGACCAAGTCCAAAGTCAAGAGGCATAAAATACACTGCTCTCACTGTGAGATCAAGAAGAGGAGGAGGACGCACTGTGGTGTGAAGAATTAAGTTCCATCTACCACAGTACTTGGCAATGTGTTTGTTGTTGAATTTTGTTGAATGAATGCATATGCATAAATAATTTCAAAATTACAGGTGGCTCAACGAGGATATCATTTAATAAGGGGGGGGGGAATCAGGGCAAAGTGCTAATCTGAGCTGCAAGTTGTATGCTAAGGCTGTTTTTTGATTAATGAAAGGGAAGCCAAATGATGTGACCCAGCCATGTTTAGTGGCACCAGAAAGTGCTAGAAAACTGTAGTGTCTGCAGTCATTCATTCTTTAATCTAGACCTAAGCTCAGGTATAAAAGCAGCCTTTTTCATATCCTGAGAGCAGCTGTCTATAATGGAAAAGAGGAAAGCAGCAGTAATTCCTGTGTCCTGTGTAAATCCCTGACAGGGGGTCTAGGAAGTGGTGCCTCTCTATCGTCGTTATGTTGTTTAGTTTCCCGAGAGCCTCCCCACTTAACCGTCACCCCCAAGGAAAGATCTCACGGGGCTTAGTTAGCAAGAAATGATGCTTCTCTTTACCAAAGAAAACCTGGTACCTGCCGTCCGCACACCCATCTTTCTTTCTATTCTAAAATGGGAGGGAAGATACCAAGTCAGGAAATAGCGTGTGAATTTGGATGGAGGCACAACCTCGGCTGGAGGAGAGCATGGTGATGAGGTAAAGTGGCCACGTCAGGCTTTAATCGTTTGCGTGTTTATAGAAAGGCCGGGAGAACCCCCCACCCCCACGGGGCTGGGCCCGGGCACGTGAGGGTTAAAGTCTTACGGAGCTTTTCAGAAAGCCGGTGTTCCAAGAGAAAGACCGCGGCGGCAGCGACGAGATTTGAGAATTCAGGCGAGTTAATCAGGAGGGAGCAGGCCCGGACGTCAGCTACCGGAGGAACCTGGATCAAAGGCGAGGGCGGCGCTGAGGGGGAATGCGAAGCGCCGGAAGCGCCGCGGGCACTCCGCGAGCGGGCGTGGGGGCGCCTGCGGCGGGGCAGCGGCGGCTGCCGCCCCAGCCCGAGGTGGCGGGGAGGGGCCCCTCCGGAAAAAGCCCTGTTTCTCCAGAGAATTAAAGGCGGTCAGAGGCCTTGCCATGGTGCAGAGAGTGGGCGAGAGACCCCATAGCCTCAGAATCCGGGCCCCTCGTGACTGTAGTTTAAAGAGACAGGTGACAGGGAGGCTAGGATGCGGTGTGTCGCTTTAAAGCCTGTGCCCACTCTGCGTCATGGGAGGCACCGTACGCAGTTTGTGTGTCAACATGCACCGATATCCTTAAACGTCATGAACAAAGTGGGGAATATAAAGCCAGAGAAGAAAAACATGAGGGAAGGTCATAGGCACCCCAAATATAAGTTTCCCTCTCTTTGTTTCTACCTTCTGTCTTGCTTTATTTGGCAATTAAAAAAGAAATACTCAAGGGGATCCCTAGTGGTGTAGTGGCTAGGCTTCGTTGCTCAACGCTGTGGCCTGGGTTCGATTCCCAGCCAGGGCACCACACCCCCACCCAAAAAATCGTACTAGTACTTTTTTTCTTCCTTCCTTTCCCTCAGAATTCTGTGGAAAGTGATTTATAAATTATTGCAAAGCACTTGGAAAGGGTGAAGCACTTAATAGCATTCCAAACCAGGCCAGGCATGGCAAATTTGCTGAGCGTTGTGGGGAATGTCTCTAGGTTTTCAAGTCCCGATGAAAATGTGAAAAGCCCCATACTTTTCCCTTTTTGTAAACTTCAAGATAGTATGTGCATAAATAAGTAAAGTAAGGCTATTTTACTTCTCCCAGACAGAGGAGTAGGAACTCAGAATTTCACCTGTCTACATTTTTTATACCCTTACTTGAACATCTCTGTCAGCCTCTGTTTTTAAGTGTTTACTCCCAGGGGGAGAAATAACAGAAACAAAACCAATAAAAAGGAAAAGACAAAACTGCCTGAACAAACTTGTATATTAAATCTGCTTATCTTTGCTTTTATTCATTTGTTAAAATAAACAAACACGAAGACTAAAATAATGGGTAAACATCAAATAATTAGACAGCATACACATTCTGAATGCCATTAAGTACATTCAGTGCTGTTCTAGGCCCCACGGAGTGGACCCTTATCTTTGCAGAGAGTACGACACAGAGGTAAAGACAGAATAAACGCAAGTGTGATGAAATAAAAAAATACAAGGAAGTATGGTTCGGCACTGATATGTATGTGTGTATGTTTAAGCAAGTTTTTGACATGACAGACATACAACTGTTAGTCTTTTCTAAGTTATGGTAGCATAGAACAAAAAAGAGAGAGAATCTCATATCAGGAAGTTCCTTCCAAAGTCATTTCAGTCACAATATTTGAAATATGGATGGCTTTGTTCTCAATGATAGAGATGGGAATATGTGTGATAGGTAACAGAGGGAATGCCATATCGAAACAATAATTGATAAGATTTTATAAATGACTCAGTTATTTTTAACAGTGACCCGGCTTCAACTGGATGATGCTTTCTCACATCAATACTAAGGAAGGTCTAAGGGAAAACTTTGCTTTCCCATACTTCTTAAAATGCCAATTGAGAAAATATGAGTTGGCTTAAACAATTTTAAGCTACGTACTCCACCTTCCCTAGAATTTGTCAACTGCTCCAAGGGAGACATACAGTGAGAATTAAATGACAGAAATGTTATTTAAATTAAATGTCAAAATAATTTGGGACCCAGTCTCTTGCCTTTCCAGTCCGTGTTGCCTCATTCACCTACCTTGCCCCACCTGCTTCCTCTGGCTCACCTAAATCTCCAATTTCATCAACATGCCCCAGACTCACATATCTTTATGTCTGGGTCCTTGTCTTTTTGCTAATGCAACTTCTTAGACCTGGAATGCTCTCGCCCCCCAGCCAGAGCCTAGTTCCACAATGCATTCTTCGTATGTGGTTTTTCCTACTCCTGAGACTTGAGTTCTTTGAGGACAAGCACCTGGTTTTTCCAGATCTGTATTCCCAAAGCACAATGTAGTGTCTGGCAGTAGCTGGGATTCAGTAAACAATAAAGGACTAAAAAAATAATGAATATATTTTGAAATGAGGCATTATGGTCCAGAGAGGGAAAAAAGAGAGACAGGTCATCTCAGATTAGTATTCATACCAGTTTGGAAATCCACTTTCTATTTTAATCTCTTTCTTCTTTGAAACTTCAAGCTAAAAAAAAAGGAATTTTTCTAGGTCATAGGACTGGCAGAGTGCCTGTGACTGCCTTGATGTTTCCTGGAAGAGAATTTGTAGGCATGTACCTATAAAAAAATACTGAAGGCATAGGAAGACAATTTTTCCATTAAGTGAATGATATAATATAAATCTGTATAGTATATATCGATGCATATATCCATATGGAAAAATAAAACTATAAAAGGTAGTCTTTACTTCAACATTTAAACTACAAATTAATTTTCATTTACTCAGGGGCTGTCTAGATTACTCATTCTGTGGGACTTTGGCTTCCTTACCTTCTCCCTACTGCTACCCAGATTTTGGTGGTTTCACTCTTCACTATGTATCAGAAGGTAGGTGATGCTAGTAAAACAACTTGATATTTGAAATCAAACAATGAGGGTTCCCCCACACCCAAAAGGATATGGTCTGGACAAATATTTGGGGATTTAAATTTATTTATTAAACACCATGCCCATAGTTTCATAATGTCCTTGGTAATAATTTAGCTACTATTTATACAATATGCATATTTAAGTGCCATTTACTTCAGGAATTTAAAAGTTGAGCACCTTTATTTTTCATACAGAATATAGACCCAGGTGTACTAGAAACAATGCATCTATTGTGTTTTTTTACTAAATATTTCAAATTTAATTCCTGCTTGTCTGATATAATTTAATCCCCAGTAGCAATAATCTTGGGGGATCTCTGTGGCCTATAACTTCCAAGGTCATACACAATGATTCCACATTTGGGTTTTGTTGGCAGCCCTCTACCCTTGTGTCTGTTCTTATAGTTTATCATGCAGACACCCATTTCCCTGCCTATATAGGCCGTTCAGTTCCAGCTTCCACTGCATCTGTGCCTTACTTGGGGAACAGTAATCTCAATAGAGACCAGAGACCCCTGATCAGCCAAAGCTATTCCCCCTTGGGTGTGATGCCTACCGAGGTGGAGCCAGGATGCCCCGAAGGCCCGATCTGGGCAAGGCTGATAGATCTCTCTTGTCCCCTCTCTTTCTAATTGGGGAATCCCTCTTTAGTTTGAAAGAATTCCTTTGCTCTTAAGTTTCTTAAAGACATCTGCCTCCACCCATAACTCCCTTTCCCTTCTGGGAAACAAAAGCCAAGAATCATTGCGCATAAAGCTGTTTTTCCTGCTCTTTACTACACCCTGTGTGTTCCTCAATGCTACAGCTGTTTGGATTAGGAGAAAGAAAAGGAGAAAATAGGGGGGAAGTTTTTTATTTCGAAACAGTATCCAGCTACAATAAATGCAAGAGTTGCTAAGTGAAAAAATGAATTTATCTTGCTCTCAGAATCTAATCATTAATTATGGACTCTCTTCAACATAACCTGTATTTCCTTAAAAAATGCAACTATTTTGGTTGCTATAAAGAAACTAAAGAAACAGGGAACTGAAATTGTATCAATTTCATTACTTACATTTCTTTAAAATACAACCAATGATGTGTGAAATTATATAATTATTATATGAATATAATTTGTTAATTAATATTTCCACTGATAGTTAATTGGAAAGTTTTTGCTTGACAAATTTTTATATTACTATTCACTCCCTTAGGCAACATATATCTCTCACTATTGAGCATGTTTTTGGCCAAAGTTATGATGCTTGTCTTGGCAAATAGAGAGTTATAAACCTAATAATCAATTTTTCATTACAATTACTCCTCTCCATCAGGAATATCAAGCTTTGAAGGAAGTTATGTTTAAAAAAAATACAGAAACAAAATCACATCAGAATTTTGATACCTAAAAGAAAGATTATAATGAAACTAGTCACCTTCAGATGAACTCAGAGAAGTAGAAATGGTCTCATCATTTTACAGATAAGGAAACTAAGCATGAAGAAGGTGAGACATTGTTTGTGAGTCATGTAACTGTTGATGAGAGAAAAGAAAGAAAGTGCTTCTTATTTACTAATATCATTAACATTTTAAGGTTTATAGAGCACTTTCATATGCTGCATATTTTTCATTTAAACTTTATAATTCTCTAAATTGTGCCTTTATCCTCAATTTCAATACTGAAATTTAGTGACTAAATAAGAAGCTAAAAACCCACATAGCTAGAAACAGCAACACAGGTCTCTGATTTCAAATATTGTGTTATTTGCAGTGAACTAAGAGGATTTTTCTAGATTATAGATTTTTTCCAGACTATGTGATTCTCACTTCAAATACAACTATGATATAAAATAAGAATGACTGATAGACAGTACCTACTATGATAACCTCATCTTCTACTGCATCTACCCACAACACATCCTTCTTCATCAGGGCATGTAGGACAGATAGCACGCTCATGCATGACCCGGGGTGATAATTACCAGTTGGCACCCTCTAACTTACTCTTCTCTGTTCCCATCAAGAGTACCCAGAGTTATCCAAACTACAGGGTTAAAAGTACAGTCCTTTAGCTTCCAAGTCTGCCCAAGCCTTCTGACACACTGTGAGGACAGAGTCCAGCTACAAAGTTGGAGGAAGATTCCCCACAACTCTCACTTCTGACATCAACTACAACTTCAGAGCTTTTTCCAAATCTACCCTCAGGTTTGATAATTTACCTAAGAGACTTACAGATCTCACTGAAACCTATTATATTCACAGTTATGGCTTATTATAAGTAGAGACACAAAGGAGGTAGGAATAATCCCAAATGCTAGGCATCCATTATCCTCAGGTTGTGCTACCCTCCCAGCATCAGTGCATCATAATACACATGGAGTACTACAAACCTGGAGAGCTCACCCAAGCTTCGGTGCCCAGAGGTTTTATCGGCATGACTATTCGATTGATTGCCCATGATGTGAACTCTTGTCTTCAAATACCCCACTTCCTTGGAAGTTAAGATGATACTTGTATCTTGTGACCCAAGGGGCCTACCACAAGTAACCTTGTTAGCATAGTCTGCCAGCTATGATCTGAGGGACCAACAACAAATAAAAAAGACACTCCTATCACTCAGGGAGTTCCAACAATTTAGAGGTTACTTCCCAGGAGCCAGGGACAAAGGCCAGACTTCTGTTTGGGCAAGGCCAAAGTCTTAATTACATAAAAGATATCAGAATGAAATGAGGTACTGACATTATTTGAGAAAGAGCTTTAAATCTTCTCCAATTTGTCTTAATAACTGAAGTCACAAACCTGTTAAGATTATTAGTAACAATTCACATCACACCTCACAAGTGACTGCCACCCAACATACGAGTGTGTCTCTGCAGTGAAGTGAGAGCTGCTGCTCTCATCACTCAGGAACTCAATGTGCTCCCTGTCCCCTGCACCCACGCTCACATTGTAATCTCTTCACTGAAAGCACTCTCAACATGACACTCTACATAAGGAAAACTCTTATTCCTACATTACGATGAGGTTCAATTGTCATCTTCCTTTTTAGGCCCTTCTCAAGCTTCTCTCAGGCAGAGCTGTCCTCTATGAGCTGGGTGATGCAAATATTGGTGAAGCATGATCTTCCTCTAAGAGGAGATCAGTCCATCTTCCCCTTGCAGACTGTGAAAATGTGAGAGTAAGTACCATTACTTACTCTTTTTTGTATCTTCAGTCTCCCATACAGTGACAATCCTCAATTAATAATTTTTAAACTGACCTGTAATAACGAGCAGTCTTAATGTGGTTAGGAATTCAATGATGATTATAAATTCTTGAAGGACAAAGTGACATGATGAAAATGGAGTTTAGGGAAATCCATCTGACATAGTATGCAAGATGAAGTAGAGGAGAATGGTATTATAAAAAGGTCAACAAACTAGGAGGCTCTTGCAGGATTGAGGGTAACAGTCCCGACCAGTGACAATTCTTAGGAAGACCTCTACCTGACTTGTACAAATTAACAAAGTTAATTTACTAAATTAGCAATGCCAGTCAATCATTGGCTAAAGTCAGCCCTTCCCTGTGTGGGACATAGACCCAGGATGTAGTAGCTTCTTCTGTTTGACCAAACAGCATTCCCAGAATAAAGGGACACCTGTGAGTGGTTATTTGCCAACACTCACAGCAGCTATCAGACTGCATGATCCTGGGATGGGAGCAGGAGATAGTGAAGAAAAGTGGGTCACTAACAACGTTTACTATAGTCCATCCCTTGAAAAACTCAGATCCACTTACTTTTAAATTTACTCAATAAATAACTTCTTGGTTTTTTTGGTTTTTTTTTTTTGTTTTTTTTTTTTTTTTTTTTTTTTTTTTTTTTTTTTGTATTATGTGGGTAGCTCCCTGGCTGGGAATCGAACCCAGGCCGCAGCATTGACAGAGCCAGCACCGAAGCCTTAAGCCACTACACCACCAGGGAACTCCCAATGAATAACTTCTTGAGATTTTCTAGTTAGTCACAATTTCTGGAAAAACTTATTTAGAGTTAGTAGAAAAATCATAGCTCTCACTTTACTGTTGGTCCTGAGTAGAGGACTAACACTCATCACCTTCCTCACCCTGCTGGTCTAGGTGGCTTGCCTGTGAGGTTGATCTGTTAGACCCTTGACCTTGAGGGATCTGAGCTGTGGTTACCCTCTCAGATTATAGCTGGACATGGGCATGTCAGCAGACGCTTTCGGATGGATGACCTGAGTGTCAGATATTAATATATTCCTTCCTTTCCTTATTATGTAACATCAGTCCTATTCCTCATGTTAATCAGGATCTATTATGCTTGCCAAAGATTTTATTTTCCTTTTCCTACTGATTTACTGGCACAAGGAGCCCAACGTATTAAGATGGTAGCTACAGCATAAAGTTCAGTGGCACTCTTACTGAGTTACTTTGTGGGAGCATTCCTCCCCTGAGAATGAGGAACTCTCGACTTACCCACTTGAAGAGACTGGAAGCAAAATTTTCCTAAGTAGGAGGTTGAATAAATAGTAAGCAGGACCACTTCTACTTTCATTCCTTGTTTCCTGGACACATATATTCTATTTCATGGGTTTATAATATCATATAATGACCACTGGTTTAAGGCAAGCTTGTCCAACCTGTGGCCCAGGGGCTGCATCGGCCTGGACAACTTTATATGCAGCCCAACACAAATTCGTAAACTTTCTTGAAATATTATGAGATATTTTTGTGACCCTTTTTTAAAGCTCATTAGCTGTTGTTAGTGTATTTTAGATGTGACCCAAGGCAATTCTTCTTCTTCCAGTGTGGCCCAGGGAAGCCAAAAGGTTGGACACACCTAGTTTAAGATGTACACCACATCGTGAGGAAACCACCTTATTCTTGCAGGATGTTGCCTCCAAGCTATGCCTCAGGTAAGTCTTTAGGAAATCATTCCACCACTTTTTAGAATAGCAGTCTTTGAACGCTTAGCACCAGTGGATCTCATGATAATGTACTTATTGCTATATTTCTTTTGCCACAAATGAGACCTTTAGTTTAAGACAATGTTTTGGGAACTCCCTTGTCAATTGCTCAGGTACTCAATGAATATTTGGAGGGTACTGGTTGTGGCACTCTAGACAGGAAGACAAATTCATACCCAATACATGTCAATCAAGGTCATGATTGAACATTATCCTTCTAGGACATAAAGGGCACAATGTAGTTGCCTTTGCCACCTGATTTCTGGTTGGTACCATAGTGGGAATTCAGCATTGAATTCTGTTACTGGCAAGTAGGACATTTATGAGCAGCAGTAACTAGATGAGCCTTTGTGAGAAGAAGCCTGTGTTCTTGGCTCCATGTGTCGCTTCCATCTCTTCCACCATGTTTACTCCATTCATTAGCCTCTTGTAGAAGCACTGAGATGGCCAAGGAGAGAGGCTGGCTGACACCTACTGGCCACATCACCTTGTAGCTCAGTTATTTCATGGCTTTTCTTCAGTGGATGTCTCTTATGAATAATAATGTGTGGCACAAAGTTCCTAACACTTTTTGCTTTTAAACATAGGTTCCGCCACATACTTGTTTCCTTGATGGCCTTTTCTTGGTCTTGGAGATTTCCTCCTACCATGGCCTTAGCCAGCAAGCTCAGTCGCTCATCACTCCCCACAAGACTGTAACCTTAGACAACTTTCCTCTCCACACAAAGTCGATGAGCAGATCTATAGCCCAAGGATCTGTCCTTTGGGAGGATATTCCCTTATTGCTGTCACTTGGGGTTACTCTTGAATAGATAGGGTCTATAGTGCAACAGAAATCCATTTTCTGCTTTTACCCACATACCATGCCATTTATGGACCAAGTTCATGCTCTTTCCCCTGTATGTGGTCACTTGGGTAAATGACCATAGATTCCTCTAAGAAAGAATGGAGAAAATGCTTCTGAATACATGCTGTCGTGTCCTGGTTTTCAACCTCTGGTCTGCGAACCGGCTCTATTCCGCCAGTAATTTCCTGCTGGTCCATAAGTATTTTCATATTCTCAGGATGTATTTATAAGAGAAGAATAAATTTACTTCAGTGTAATTTAAACTATTTCACAGACCAGCAAGACATTTCTGGCAGACCTCATCTGGTTCGTGGACCGGTGGTTGAAAACCACTGCTGTAGTGTCTCAGGGTCCTTCTTCATGAAGATCTTGCCTTTCTTTTGGTTGACAGATTTTTGGGTTAAAGCTGTTGTAAATAGGAAACTGAGTGAGGGTTTGTGACTTTCCACCAAGACAGCTGACCTCAGTCTTCTTCTCATTCATTCTTGATCCCTTTAGATTATATATATTTAACAGTTTTCTTATTGGTAGCTCATCCTTCTTGCTTCCAGAAACATCATGTTCTATAAGCCACCTCAGTAGATTCTGAAGGTCAGCAGTCTTCCATCCCTAAACCTACTACCATTTGGGGTACTGCCCTTTTGACCTGCTGCCTTCTAAAATAATTCTATTCACTTTGCTTCTGAAGTTAAGCGCAGCCATCTAGCTTCTGGCATTCTGGGGCCTATCATCCCTGAGTACTAGAGATTCTTAAGAGCATCTCCTACTTTAGTCCCAGCCTGCAAAAGATAGTCATTACTAAGTTTGCAATGTGTCACTGCCCCTCATCACCAGTGCATTCTTTACCACCCCGGTAAAATTTTGTCTGGGAAGAGGTGATGGATTTGGTGGCTGATAAAAACTGGTTATTTGATAAATTGCATTGCAATTTTTCAGAATTTTTTTCTGAAAGGGACAGAGAGAGAGAGAGAGACCTTGTATCTTCCACTTATAAGAAATGTTCTCTCTGTGGTTGGAAAGAAATAATTTATGAGGCTTTTTTTCCCCCCCCATGACTTGAGGGGAAATTTTTATAATAATATATAATTTTATTTTCTATTATTCTAAGTTTAGAAGGCATCCTCCTGATTATTCATTTAGTTTCCAGATACCTTGATAATGAAGAATAGTGACCAGAAGAGCAGACATATGGTTATATTTTCTGAAGCTCCCTGGCGACCTGACAAATTCAGATTTCTAGGCCTAAAAAAGTTAGTTCTAGCAGCAACAGGAAGCTATTGACTCAATAATATAAGGTAGAACTGAGTTCTCCATTACCAACTGGTTAGGTAGAGGTGAAGAACTGTCTGTTATGGGTATTGTAGAGGAAATTTTTGCTTTGGAACAAGGAGATGATGCCCTAGTAGTGTTTGCCTTACTAGTGGAGCCTATGAGGTTTGACAGGATTAATTTTAGAACTGCCCTAATTGCAACTAGTCTTTGCAGAGTTCTGTGCAATTGCTTAAGTATTTTGTCTTCTGTTGTGAAGCCCCCTGATTCCTCTGAAAGCTCCCCCCATGGACTCCTGAGGTTCAACTTTGACACCCCAGAAGCCTCCTGAAATATTGCATCTGTATTGTCTGTGGATTATGCTAACCCTAAGGGTTTTCCAACCATGAAGATCTGGAGCCCAGCTGCTCTCCTAGCAATGAAAGGGGGCTTGTTGCTCTGATTTTTATTAGGAGGTATCTGTGCAAAATGGTAAAGGATAGCTGTAAAACTCAATGTTTATTTGCTGAGTGGATGCAAGCAGGTGGACAACATAGATGCCTTGAGCACACACTGAAATTATGCATCAAGAATAGAGCGGCTATTGGTGGCTCAGAAGCAACAGCAGAAAGGCTAGGACACAATTGTCAGAGAAGATGCAAAAGTGAGTATCAGTGAGTGGAGAGGTGGTCGCTCAGAGCAGGGATGTGAGTCAGGTAGAGGACGTGGTTCCATCCTGTATCCTGTCATCAGCAGCTCTGCAAAGTTAGACAACATGGGTTAAGCTTCGAGGAAATGTCCTCTGTTAATGAGGATGACAAATTCATTGTGTTGCATCAATGATTGAATTAGATGATGTAGCTAAGCCTTAACACAATGCTTAAGCCTGTAACAGGGACCCATAACTATTGTTATCAACAGTGTCATTATTATTATTATTAATAAAATTCAAAGCTAAGTAATTACAAAGCCTTACAAATACCAGTCGCATCTAAAAGTCAGGATCTGAGTGCACTGTTTTTATATGGTTGTTATTTGTAATCTACACTGTCTGCCTGCAGGTCTATCCCACTAGCATGTTTACTTTTAAATAAGGTATTATATGTAATTATAATATTTATTTATTGCATCCACATAATAATATATATTTCTGTGGTCTATAGTTCTAGCTATGTGAAATATATACATGCTATAGGAGATATGATGTGATATATGTTATATATGTCATATCATAAACATATCATGTCATGTAACACATACATATATATTTCATATAGAGATATATATCGCAGAAGTACATATTATTAAATTTGTGAAAATAATGACCTTTATCTCCTTAGAATCGACTTTCCAACCATATCCATGTCACAGCAGGCATAAAAAATGCCATTTGTTCAGCTCACTGGGATCAACTGGGAGTTTACTAAGTAACTGAGGATGCACAGGAGCTGGGAGCTCTGGGTGTCCCAGACCCCTAGAGATATTTGCAACCTGATCATAACCTAGAATATGGTGGAATGTATGGAAAACATAATCCTTCAAAAGAAGGATAACATCATAGGCATGTTGACATCAACTGGATTTTTTTTTCTGATGGACATGTAGCACTTACTTAAATTCCAGTAGTAGCAGGGAGTTCCCAATGTTCTAGAGCAATTATTTCATTATTTAATGATATTATTTTGTGGAAGGTTTGTCATGTTTAAATCTGCAAACCCCAAATCCCTCCTCTCCCCTGCAATTTCATTTTCTAAACTTGCTTTCTGTTGTAGAAACTCAGAAAAACTGCTCCCTCTTCCACTTACACAGTGGATATTCAGTGTCTTTCCTTGGCTGCCCAACATACGAACCCTTCCTATAGTTAGAGGGCTCACCAATTTGTGAATCTTCTGGCGGATGGAGAGAGACTAAGGCAGAAATATTTATTCCCAGTCTCCCCTAGCTTACCTTTAAATCTGGTGCTAGTGACCTACAAAAAGACAGACCACAGGCAGTGTACTGTAGCAGCAAGCAGTGGTGAGAGAGCTTGTGGTGGTGTGTTTTGGGAGACAGCAGTGCAGCAAAGCAGCCATGATATCTAGGTTCCAGAGCCAGGGTGATGGAAGTACAAGACGTGAGGTCACGTGTCCTGTGAGGTGGCAGCAATGTTCAATGAGATGGTTTTGTGGGATGATTTGGGATGGGATCCTAGCTGCTACTAAACCTTTCTTGTCCCTGGCTATTTTTCAAGGCTGGTTCTCCAGATTTACCATTGATTTTGTCAGCTACTCCATAAATTATTTTTCTGCTTTAACCATTCAAAGTTCATTTTTGTTGCTTGTGACTAGCAACCCTGGCTGATACATCATGACAGCCATGCAGATTGTTGGAGATAGCTGCTGTGTCTTCCATAGTTCACTATTCACTCTTCTCTAGAGATACAGACAAGTAACACTTATATCCTCAGTAACATGTATTATATGAAAATCTGTTGATTAATGAACATTTTTAAGAAAACACAAATATGAGATTTTTGAAGTTGTTCACAATCTGGTTGTCTCTGCACATTGAAGGAGAGGTTGAACTTCTTAAATATAAAATTTATACTCTATCCTCTTTCTGAAAGCTGTTTTCAGAGGAGAGCAGGTTTTTTCCCCCTGGAATCTACTCTTTTATGGTCTATCAGGCTATAGAATAAACTGAGCCTTTAATCTATTATCATAACGCTAAGCAACTGGATGAGTATGAATAAAAGGAAATTATAGACTAATTGAAGTTCAAAATGGACATGGATCATGCATTCTCCACGTAAATTCTAATTTAAAAATAAGCACACTGTATTGTATGTTTTCTATGTGCCCTTCAATAACCTCAGTGCTTTACGTAAGATTTCTTACTATACAAAATATACTACTAGGTAGATTTAAATCTTACTTTCAGATAAGAAAACAGGCTCAGGAAATTTGAACAACTAACCTCAAGATCTGAAAGTTGATAAATGAACTGGAACTCCATGTGTTTAAGCCCCTTCCCCAATGCCACATCGCTTCCTAAAGGCAATCAATGTTTTAAATTATTCCTTGTGTGAAACATCAACTAAAGTAGATTAGGATTATCATAAGCAATATCATTTATTATCAAAATAAGTCAATGTCTGGCTGTGACCATCTGTATGTGTGTGGATGTCTTCATGTGTGTGTGTGCCTGTGTGTAATGTGTAGATGTCTTTGTATGTGTGTGTGCCTGTATGTAACACTAATATATTTTTTAACCATTCACATGTGACTGTCAGACACACGTGAGTTTACACCACTTGACCTTTAAATTGAAATCTTTAAAACTCTTTTGGAAATTCAACAAATCAGCAAAATGGAATGAGGACTTAAGTTCAAAACTTTTTGAAGCCATACATTAATATTTTATATATATATTTACAACCATGAGTGCCCTAAATTCCTTCAAAGGAAGCTCATTTATTAAGATTAAGAGACAAGGTTTAAAGGGATAAACTGAGTACTTTAAAATTAAATAAAGACAACTTCAGAATTTTAAATAGAGTAAAACAAAATTTCAGAGGAAAGAAATACATTTTATCTGGCTCTTTTGCATATACTGTGTCCTTAAATGAACTCCATATCAGAAGACATGTCCATAATACTGACATCATTAACGAAGTGAGTGACCTTAGATAATTTCTTAGTCTCTCTGAAACTCAGCATCCTTATCTACAAAATTAAGGTGTTAAACTGAACGATCTCTTTCAGCCCTAAATAATTATATAATTCTAAGAATCTGTGCATATGATTAGAGAAACAAAATAACTATTAGTTTTATAAGACAAAAATAGATGCCTATTGTTAACATGTAATATAATTAACTTAAGGATCTCATCAAAATTTGTTACCATTAAATAATGTTAAAAGATATGATTCATTTTATATAAACTGGAATTTGTCATTAGTTACCAGATACAATTATTTATGTAATTTGGTAAATTACATGCAAACATGCATGTAACATGAAAGGACATTTATGTCTTAACTATCAATCTGCATGTTAAGAGAATATCTCAGAAGAGAAAACAAAAACTGATTTTTATTTTTAAACTTATAAGCACTATTTCTTTTATGATAGAATAATACTTATTCATTGTTGTAATATTAAAAATTCAGATAAAGCAAAAAAACTTCCACAACTCCATCAACTCAAGATAATCATTACTAATCCATGCTCATATCTGCTTAAATGATTTATTTTTTATTCGTGGCTCACAGAAATGATGAAGCACTATTTTATACATACTATTTTATAAGCTGCCTCTTCTACTTCAACGATACATCGTAAATATCTTCTCATATTAATAAATATTACCTAATGGTATCCTCTACCTCGTCTTTAAGATCAGTTGCTAATTCTGTACCGTCTTCCAGGGTGAACCTAAGAGAGTTCTGACTCACTCAGTCAAATGGGGACCTAGATTAGAGCACGAAAACGTGCCATTCTTCTGGCGACTAACCTGCAGCCTCCTCCTTGAGCTGTCCTTACACTGGGGCCTTTCTGGTACTGGACAAATGAGCAAACTTAACTTTTTGCATGGTGATATATTTTTAAGGACATTAGACATTATCTAGCAATATGGCAGAGTCACTTAGTTTGAAAATTTTTATGTGAATTTTTAAACTTGGGGTTTACAAAATCAGTCCTATGGAGCCTTACAAAGTCTTCATCTAAACACAGTTTACTCAGTATATATTCTATACGTATTTAGTTATACCACATTAGGAACATGTGCTCTAGTAAATTTCAAAGCTGTTTTTATAATACTATATAAAATTAAAATGAGGTTTGAAATAGTATAGAATAAATTGAAATTATCTTTGCATGTATGGGGGAGGCATATCAGTGGACTTTAAAAACGAATTTTGCCCACACTAATGGGCTTAATCTCAACGTTTTTGTTCATCTCTCCCAAACTATTCCTATCTATATTAAGTATTAACAATATGTTTATGAGTTATTTTTTAAATATTATTCTTTGAACCCAAAGAAATATCTGTAAATTGTATATAATTTGCATAAATACAATAGGCATTTGAAGCTGTAGGTTGATATGGACAATATGTACCCAGATACTTAAAATTATGGAGATTTTATAAAATTGCTTTTGAAAGATTTAGAAAGAATGTTTTATTTCATTGCATTTAGGCTTTGAACAAATCATTTCTTTTTTGTAATGTACACATATAATTTAGTACCCCAAAATAAATTATTGTTGCCTGATAAAATCAGTTAAGTGTGTCCAGTATCTACAGAAAAAAATATATAAATTAAATTTGGAAGAGATGTTGGAGTGACCCAAGCTTGTGCTGCCTGATGGAAAGCTATAATTTGAAGAAACCAAAATACAAATACTAAAGCATCCTTCTGTATTTTGCCTTATCAGCAGTAGTGTATAAGCCAGGGCTGCAAACAAGGAAGAGATATAAAACAGGTGTTGACAATAAGTGAAAAATTTTCACTCATGATGAAACCTTTTCTTTCAGAAACCATGCTTAGATGTATGTCAGTATCTGAAATAGTTTCACTCTCGTATTCTGGCTGTAGCCTTCCATTCCTTCTAGGAGAGACTCTTTAAATGTATCTAACTAGCATTTGCTGAAACCTTCATTTGTTTCCTAAGTATTTACAGTGCTCTGCCATATATGTCACTACTTTAAAATAATGGTTCTCATGTAGTACTTATTCCAAGTTGGAGTTAAGGCTCGTCGCTTCCATTTTAGCAATTGTTTGGCTGGGTAGGGAGAGGACTCTATTTCTATTTTTAAAGCTGTGACAAATGAGTAGAGATACACTTTAATTGATTTGCCAAAGGTCAGAAAGCAAGTCAAAAGCAGTTCTTGGTCTAGAGCTCCAATGTGCTGAAATCAGCACAGTGTTCTTAAAATATATATACATATAGGTATTGATCAATTAATATGTTTATTCCTCTACTACCTCCTTGAGAATTAAAGTAACACATAGACCCTATTTTTATTCGCAAATAGATAAAATAATCATTCAATGCATATTATTTTTTAAAATCAGTACTATTTGATATAACCCACTCTGGCTTTCAAATTTTTGATCTCATATTTACATGGCCCCAGGTAAGTTCCACGGCATCCCCTTCCCCGTTTCCACCTCCTTCCAGGCAAACTTTTGTCATTTGCCTAGTTCACTTTTAAAATTCCTCTCATTTAGGACTAATGATTTGTCTTTTATAAGTGGTGATGAATTAATTAATAGAAATAACCCAGGTTAGGTTGGCACACTACACCCTATGGGTTCATAATTATTAGAGATGTTTCTACAAAATGCAGGGTTTGGTACATTGTAGTAGATAAATTGGAGATAGACTAAGAAAAAAATGTGGAAGATTGAAAAAAAAAAAAGGAAACTTGCAGTTCCTGAAGAATAACTTCCCATTTTCTGAGTTCCCACAGCTTCCTCGCCTGCTGATGTTCACTAAGACTGAGGAATGCGAGTACAGCAAGTGTGCATTCAGGTGGAGATGGTAAGTCAAAAAGCAAGTTACAGCTGGTAATTTCAAAGCCAACGTCGTGGCTAGGGCTCTCGTAAGTACTGGAATAGGAGCAATGGGTGTGTATTCAGGTCTTGAACCTCAGTATACCTTCAGAACTAAAAGGGAGTGATTTTTAGTACAGGACCCCCCCCCCACTGCCCCCACCAATCTGTGGTTTCACTTTCTGCAATCTCAGTTACCTGCAGTCAACTGGGGTCTGAAAATATTAAAGGGAAAAGTCCAGAAATAATTCATAAATTTTAAATGGGGCTCTATTGTGAATACCATGATGAAATCTCGCACCCTTCCTACCCAGGATGTGAATCATCTCTTAGTCCAGAGGCTCCACGCTGTACACACTCCCTGCCCATTAGTCACTTAGTAGCCTTCTTGGTTATCAGATTGAGTAATACAGTATTACAGTGTTTGTGTTCAAGTAACACTTATAGTAGCGTAACGCTACATCACATATGTATGTCATTCATGCACCTCACTTCATCTCGCCACGTAAGCACTGTATCATCTCACACCGTCACAAGAAGGGTGACTACAGTACAATACGATATTTTGACGACATTCACATAACTTTTATTGAAGTACATTATTATAATTGTTCTATTTTATATTAGTTATTGTTGTTAATCTCTAACTGTGCCTAACATAAATATCTCTTACTGTACCTAACATAGATTAAACTTTATCATAAGGTGTGTATCTATAGGAAACAACATTGTGTGTGTGTGTGTGTGTGTAGTGCTCAGCATTATTAATGTTTGCAGTTTCAGGCATCCACTGGGGGTCCTGGCACAGATAAGGGGGGAACAACCATATTTCTGCAAGGATGATTTTACTTGTTTCTAGTAAAGAAACATTGAAAGGTATTATTTTCATGTTGATCTTCATATGATGACCCTGTGCATGGTACTACAATTTATATTTTCCACCGTGGTCTATTTCTTCTTTATTATTGTAACTAGTACTAGCTACGTATGTAATGTTTTCTTTTCTTGCAAAACTATTTTATGCTCCTTTTGGGTCCACAGAGCCTGATGTATTCAACCATGTTGGTATCACCACCACTCTTTACTATCTTTATTTTTTTGCTGAGACACAAAAATTTCACTTTTGAAGTATATCCCTCCAGGTCATGAATTAACAGGTTAAACAAAAGTGCATGTATTTTGAAATTTATTAACAATTTCATTATGTCCTTTTTCTAAACCACTGAGCTTTCCACATACTTTGTTCCATTTCCTGCTTTTGCCCTTTTCAAAAAAAAAATACCGGAGTGCCAAAAAATGTATACACATTTTAGGAGATGTTGTCTATGTATTACTTTTGAAGTTGAATTGAATTATGGTAGCAATGTGTAGTATGACACTCGTTCAAAAGATGGCATTAATCAAACGAACTGGCACAACCATGCGACAAGCAGGACAGTCACAGAAAATGGCAGAAGCACGGTTGCTGTTCGAGGAGCACAAGATAATTTTGAAGTGGTATTTGAAATTCAGGAATGTTATCTGAGCTTCCCCCACGTTCCCCTGCCTTTACTTCTACCTATGGGGGATGTTACAGGATGTGTGGACCATAGAAAACTGGCTACACTGGTGGTACTTCGGGAAGGAATTGAAACAGCATGCGCAGTGATACAAGTGGACACTTGGGTCAACGTTGCTCAAGCAGTAGATCATCGTAATCAGAAGTGTCTTGACACTGATGGTAGCCACTTTGAGCACCTCTTGTCATTGCAGAAGTCAAATGTGACTTGTAATCATCTTTTGTTATCAGTATATAGTATTACAATTTTAATACAGTGTTTTTCTTTTTAAAATATGTTTACATTTTTTGGCACCCTCTGTATAAGAAATTAAATTCAATAAGAAATACAATCAGTGTGATAGGGTTTGTTAGAAAAGAAATATAAAAGTGCAAAATAAGAAACTAATCTGGTCATGTCATTTTGCAAGACACTGTGTTGCCTCTCCTTGTTTGTAAATATACTTTTTATGTTTAAAACATTCTTTCTCATTTCACCTTCACTTGGTTTATGTCTATTGTTTTGTTCTATGCCCCACGCTCTCCCTGACTATTCTGGGCTATAGTACGTACATCTTTAAATGGTTCTGAATATTTTGGGCTATGTACTATTTTAGCTCATTTCACATGATTGATAATACCATTCACTACACTGAGGATTATTTGAGGGCCGTAATAACTGTCTGCATGTTTTTATTGTTAAATTTTACGCTCTGCTCTAGGAAAATAAAAAAAAAAAAATTGCAGGCAAGAGGAATGAAGAAAGGAAGGAAGGAAGGAAGGAAGGAAGGATGGAAGGAAAGGAGGAAGGAGGAAGGGCAGAAGGAAAAGAAAATGCAATTTTTAAGTGATTAATGAACATTAACTAAGTAATGCCATTTGTCCTTCAGATTTTAACTCCACAGTTCTGTAACTATATTACTTTTATTGGTTCATAGAAAAATAGCTGGAGGCTGGTGGATAAATCTGTTGCCTAGTCTAAGCACATCCACAGAAAGAGAAACATTTTAATTTTCGTTTTTAAAAATAATATGGTGTCATGATAAAGGCATACCTTGTTTTATTGTGCTTCCCGGATATTGTATTTTCATCAACATTGAGACAGACCCTCCACCAGCGAAACAATTATGACTTGTGGAAAGCTCAGATAATGGTTAGCATTTATAGCAATAAGGGTTTTTTTTTAATTAAAAAATGTTTTAGAAATAATGTTATTGTATTCTTAATAGACTATAGTATAGGGTAAACATAATTCTTATAAACATAACACTGGGAAACCAAATTGTGTGACTTGCCTATGGCAATTCTCTCTCTATGGTGACTTGCTTTACCACCGATACTCGCTTTATTGCAGTGGTCTAGAGCTGAAGCTGCAGTATCTCCGAAGTGTGCCTGTAGAGCAGGAGCCCCCACCCCCCACCCCTCCTGTCCATAGCCTGTTAGGAAGCGGGCCTCACAGCAGGAGGTGAGAAGCAGGTGAGTGAGCAAAGCTTCATTTGTCTTTACAGCCTCTCCACATCACAGGCATTACCACTTGAGCTCCGCCTCCTGTCAGATCAGCAGCAGCGTAAGATTTTCATAGGAGTGCAAACCCTACTGTGAACTGCGCATGCAAAAGAGCTAGGTTGCATGCTCCTTATAAGAGTCTACTACCTGATGATCTGAGGTGGGGCTGAGGCTGTGATGCTAGTGCTAGGGAGTGGCTGCAAATACAGATGAACATTAGCAAAGAGGCCATATGCCTCTTTGAACATATGCACAGAGACCATAATAAATTATTTTCTTGCAGACTCATATCAAAACCCTATTAGTGAGTGGCAAGTGCCAATTAAGCTGCATCTGGTGGCAGGCTTTAACTCAGAAGCTGACTACTTTATGGTGAGTTGTATAATTATTTCTTTTATATTACAATGTAATAATAATAGAAACAAACTGCACAATAAATGTAATGTGTTTGAATTATCCTGAAACCACCACCACCACC
The DNA here is from genome assembly GCA_004026885.1 of Lyroderma lyra. Taxonomy (NCBI): domain Eukaryota; kingdom Metazoa; phylum Chordata; class Mammalia; order Chiroptera; family Megadermatidae; genus Lyroderma; species Lyroderma lyra. The sequence goes on along the minus strand of PVJL010006637.1, from coordinate 41,167 downwards.
CCTTCCACCAAGTCTATGGAAAAATTGTCTTCCATGAAACTGGTCCCTGGTGCCGAAAAGGTTGTGGACTACCTAGAGGGTAAGACAATGATGAAAAGGCATGAGCTGAATCAGCATGAAATCCAGACCCTGAGACAGAGCGAGAACAACTACCCAACCAAATCACTCTCTTGCTGTAATACTGCATACAAGTACGTGTTTAAGAATTGCTGCTAGGAGATGTGGGTGATGATGAAAGCAGCCATGCATAGTAATTTCCAAAATTGTTCCTTTCCATTTGGCATACATACATTCCCTTCAGTCTAAGGGCAGTTTGGGTTCACTCTCGTTTATTCTCACACCACCTCATTTAACACAGAATAACTTAAATGTCGAAGTAGAAAATGACTTCCGGTTTTTACCTGTGTAGAGTAGCGCATAAATGCCCTATTTCTGTGAAAATGCCAATTACTTGTGATTTATAATGCTAATACTAACTCTTCAACAGATTATGTATTTCTATAAATTGAAAAATGAGGGTTGGCACTATCTGCTTTGTAATCATGACTCAAATTACTGGTGGCTAGATTTCTGAAGAGCCCAAGCTCTTCTCGTAAACACCTAGTACCAACAGCATCCAGCCCCATTCTTGGTCTGCTGAGCAAGCTATCAAGAAACGCTGCTGAAGGCATTTCCTGTTCCCTTTGCCCTTCATTCACATTTCTGTGCCATACTTAATCTGGGTCTTGTGCCCTATCAACTTTTAATAGTTTTAATTGCCCAACTATCTGCTCTTGTGTAATCATAAAACCCTTTTAACATTTCACTTTTCTCCTCAAGAAAATGTATCCTGGTTTCCGGGATGTGACCTTCAGCTTCTTTTGTATGTGTGCAGGCAGAGAATCCATTCAGGCTCTCAGCCACAGCAGCCTCATCTGTCACTGACTTCCCACTCGTCCCCCTAATGGCCCTGCAGATGCCCCTTGCTCGGTTGTGTGCTTTTAATGTCATAAAAGAAGCTTGTCCTCTGATTTGGTCATTTGCTTGCCTCTTTTCCCCCTGTATCCTTTTAGAGTTCCCTTCCAAGTACAGGGGATTTGATTTTTCATTCCTTCAGAAATGTTGGATCCTGAAAAGGGAAAGGGAGCTTTTCTGTGCTACATCATTCTAGAAACATTACTTTTCCAACTTTGACCTTGTAAAATGCTAAACAAATTTACTACTTATTGGTGGGCCTGGCATTCTGGGTGATGCTGTGTTTTTAAAAATCACTTCCCTGCTCTTTACCCTGATCTTAATTCAGTGGCATGTCTCTTTCTGAATTAATGGTTATTTGCTGTATTTTATTTTCTGTTTTCCTAAATTTCTGTGTTACCGGTAAACACCTCTAGCTTCTATTTGGTATTAAATCATACACTTAATGAGATTTAATCATTGCTTTCCATATTGTCTCTTTCCTTTGAGTTTTACATATTATTTAATCCTAAACCTGGCATTCTTTCCTCCTTTTCAGGTTGATGTACTCATTAAATTAGCGAGCAGCTCTGTACCAGATCCAGCCCTACTTCCTCCACTTGATGTAATCCTGTCCTATGCATAGGTAATTAAAATCTTCCACTATTACTAGCCTGCCCTTTTCTTCCTCTTTGTGTGTGTATGTGTGAGTGATATTCCATAGTTCATTTCTGCCAAGACAGCCTATAACGTTAGTTATTATGTTTTAACCAATTTATATTACATAACTCCTGTCCTTCATCACAGCTTGCTTCAGAAGACTGAATTATCAAATTTTCCCTATAATCAAAGCAGCATATTTTTTTATTTCTGTTGATTCTTACAAATATAGGTGCCTAAAACAGAGCAGTCGTTAAAAGGTTTATAAACGCCCCAGGATTAATGTGCTGACGTTAACAAGGTTTTGTTAAACAACAACTGACCACTTTAGGTAAGCAATTCCACGTGGTGGCTAGGAAATTATTAGGATATATGCACGCGTGACATGAGGGCTGATGACCTTATAAAATGGCCGCATATTTTAAAAAGAAACAGAGCCCTGCGTATAAAGGACATTTTGAAAATGTAGAAGCAGTCTTTGGATTGTTTGCTGCCACTGCTTCTAGGCAACAGGCAAGAGATGTTTACAATCTAGGCTCTCCCCTGCCCCCACCTCCAGAAGCTTTTCATCTGCTGCTGCCGCAGCCGTTGATAGAACTACAAGACCGGGCTCCCGATGATGCCCCTCCCCCACCGCGCTTCCAGCTCCCGGAGCCCAGCTGTTAAGGCCTATCTAGCTAATCACCCCCTTTACCACCAGGCTCATTTGTGGAAGTTAATGTCATGTTCAGAGGGGACAGTGCTGCAGGGAGAGGAGAAGATTTGATTTCTCATTTTACCTGTAAGAAAAAACAGCATCAGGAATAGGCTGCTTCTTTTGTCCTTGATACTTGACTCCATTGTCACTCACCTTCTGCTGCCTCCGGGTAGCCCAGTGAAGTGGGATCACATCCTCCAGCTCAGAGTAGGGCTTAAAATAGGGAGCCTTGACGTGAGTATCACAAAAACAGTTTTGCTCAAAGGGTATGCCCAGGCTTTCAAAATGATAATCAGGAAGGAATATGATTTTAATTTACTTTTTTAAAAAACATACAACCTCCATCTGTTTAATAAATGGAAAGGTGGAAATTTAAAAAAAATAAAACAGAGTATCAATTCAAAAGGTAACCATCCTGGCCTCAGCAAATAAGGTTTACTTCTTTCCTTATGGAAAGCCAGACATTTGGAAAAGAAACAAAAGATGTATATGACAGAACTGAGGGAGAGAGAACCTGAGGACTGAAACCATGAGGCCGAGGTTAGTGTTCAGTTGCCAGGCACCACCCAGAGCCGCCTCGGGCTGGGGCTCACCAAGTGGAGAGGCTGACTTCCCAACATGTCGGCTCTCCACAAAGGCTGGGTGAAATCTTTCAGGGATGTTGTAGACAGCCTCCATTTCTCTACCTGAGGGGAGGGCAGATGAGATCATCTCTGGGTGCCCTTTCCTTCCCACTTTCACTGATTACCAATTGGCTCATTGTATATACTGCACGGTCAAATAAAGCATTTTATAGCCTATTTGTTATGTCTCCAGACTCCGGGGGCTGATGCCCGTGCTCCAGCCGTGGTGCTTCTCCATCAGGTAAATACTCTGCTGTGCTTCAGTTTCCTCATCGGTAAAGTGGGATGATACCTCATAGGGCTGTTACAATGATTTAATGAGAAAATATGCATAAGTCACGTAGAACACTGCCTGGAGCACAGTCAGCCCTTAAGAAATGTTGGCTGTTATAATTAATATTTTTTGATGCATTAAAGGAAAAAAACTGGTAATTAAAATGCATCTTCATGCTCTGCTGTCATAACTACCATCACCAACAAAATATGGTTAGCATGCACTATTACCAGGCCTGACATTTTCCAATTCTATCAATATTAGAAGAGAATTCAACTTAAAATGTAAAATTGAGCTTAAATTAGACATCTATATTCCTTAATGAAGCCAGTTTGGCTCCTTTGCTATTCATATGCCTATAAATCCTTGTTTCCTTCAAACACTTTAAAGAATATTAATAACTAACACTTGTTTGGTAAAAATTGCTTTAATGAATATGACATGTGATCCTTAAAATAGCACGGTGATTATTTTCATTTTACGGGATAGGAATTAGGCTCACAGGGGTTCAGTGATTTTTCTGAGTTTTGATGCTATCAAGTGATGAAGCTGAGGACTCACAAGGCTTCTGATGTTCAATCCTGTGTTTTTCTCACTGTGTACTTGTGTTTCTATCATGGAGATGGGACACTGGATGGGGAGTAGATTGAAAGTATGGAAAGAATGAACGAGGAGGCGAGAGAGAGAGAAAGAAGGCAGAAAGTGTGCAGAATACTAAGTTATTTATATTTGAATCCTTCCATACAAGGAATATGTTGGTGAAAAGATCTAATTTGATTTTTCTTTTGAAGCGTATTAATAAATATGGTACTGACAGTGAGTGAAGAAACATTTCCTCATTGAGATGGAAGTTAAGAGAGAGAGTTGACAATGCTGGGGATTAAGAAAAAGCAGTGTCTAAGTGGGGCAGCATGGGGCATAGCAGGACACACCAAGTGTGAGACCCTAGAGCAGGTGAAGTTATGGAAACTGAGTATACCTGTGTTGTAGGGCCACGGGGGACATGAAAAAAAGAATTAGGAAGGATTAGGAGGGATTTACAATAATTTTTAAAGAATTTTTTTTTGTGACTTGATGTCTATTGCATTATATAGTTCTAAAATGTATTGTTATTTTGTATTAACTTAGCAACTTTCTACAAGTTGTTCTGTAAGAACTTGCCATTGGCCATGCTGAGCTGTTCAAAGACATTATTTCCCCATTTAGTAGATAGAGTTCATTATAATTCTGCTCAAAAACTACCTTGCTCCTATGTGGATAGGGTGTTTCTGCTACAAGGGTATACAGCACATTTTACATTCCATCCCTAGGAGCCAAGCCACATGGCATCCCCTACCCTGGTTAAAAAGCAGAGACTTAATCTCTGTTGAGTCCGTATCAAAGAAATGCACAGTTGAAAGAGAGTCTTATGCTGAAAACAGCGTCATTAAGTGAGAATCTATATTCTGAATGGTGAGGAGACTCGTTCCCTACTTGAATATATAAACACTGGCAGCCAGGCTATATCTCCCAGGTAGGAAAGTAAAGAATTCCTCTTGGTGGAAGATATCCTAGAGGTCTTGTGCATTCAGGCCCTCCGGTAAAATGGTCCAGCCTAATCACTTACTTTGCAGAAAACCAGGAAAGTACCCCTGTCTGTTGGTATAGAGTATTCAAGGAGCTTCTTAGCACTCCAACTGGATATGAAAGGAGCAACTCAGCACCTCAGAAATATGGAAAAAAAAAAAGGCCCAAGGCATGCAGAACAGAACACAAATAGACTGATGACAGAACTTCGAAGAATCATTAATTGATTCAGAGAGCAGAAAACAATCTTTTAAATTTATAATTAATATCTTCAGATAAATACTGAGCCTCCTGCAACCTTGAAATAAGAAGAAGAAGGCTATAAAAAAGAGCCAGGAACATAGCGTGCTCTTGGAAATAACAGCAAGGACAAAGCATTCATCTAAAGGATTAAATTATGAAGTTGAGCAAATCTCCTCAAAAGGGGAAGAACATATAGAAAACAGGAAGAAAGATAATAAAACTAGGAGTTCACTGTAGATTAACATTCAAAAAATGGAAGTTTAAAAAAAAGACAAATAAATTAAGGATAGAAAATTACTGAGTAATTTATTTTTAAATATTTCCCAGAATTTAAAGAGAGAGTTTTCAGATTGAAAGAGACTACTGAGAACATTCCAGCATGTAACTGGGCCCCCAAAAGATGATTCTATAACTTTATGAAGAAAACCAAAAAAGCTTTCATAAAAGGATTGGGAATCAACAATATGATGAGCCTTCTCAAAACTAACTCTAAAAACCAGGGAAGAAATCGTAGCAATGCCTTAAATATTTTGAAAGAAATTCTGAGAATTTATATGGAAGTCTCACACCCAGTTGAACTCTCAATCAAATATACTCGTAAATGTAAAAAAAGACACAACCATACATGCAATGTCTCAAGATATTTGCCTGTTGTTTGCTCTTTCTCAGGGAATTACTAGAATCTTTACTAGAATGTTTATGGAGAGAAAGGTGTAAATAAAGTAGGAGGTAGATTTGTCATCCATGAAACCAGGAATCTATACTAAGAGAGAGGTAGAGAAAGAAAAGTTTTAAAAAAGAAGGAGAAGAAGAAGACAGGGAAAAGAAGTAGGTGTAAAACAAAGCAAATGGTATCATAGAATATTATAGAGCTGAACTGCGCTATTTACATAGACCTACTAATGTTGGAACAGAGTATTACTATATTATAACCAAAACTTAAATGGCTTTTGGGAACTTGATGTGAAGCGAGATGTGTGTGCGTGCATGCATAGAGAAGAGTTGGAAGTAATATAAAGGAGATACATTTTCATCTTCCAAAGAAAGTCAGGATAAGATCTAAAACTTCAGAACCAAGAAATGTCTCTCAATGTATATTTAGGCATATGGAAGAAAATACCAAAATAAATAGTTAAAATGGTTGAAAGCAGTTGCCTTTAATGAGGTGCAAAACTGCTTTTTTTGTTTTTGATTGTTGTTACGTGAGTAAATCTTGTGCAACTATTTGTCTTTCTATATTTATAAATTTGATGGGGGGAAAATTTGAAGCATATTTCCATACTACTATAATACCATGGATAATTAAAAAAGAAATAGAACAGGAGCATACATATGTATGTAGAAAACTTCCAATAAAGCTATTAAAACAAAGCAGACAATGTTAATCAGCATCTGCAAAGTATGTGGAATGTCAAAGGCAGTTGATTTAATATTTGCATATACCCTAGAAGGTAAAAAAGGGATTGAAAGGGTGAAAAATAATATGAAATTTTCACAAATTCCTCTGTTTTTACAAACTTTACATAATTATTTCACAAAATCTTACTGCTACACTTTGGTTGAACAGAAAATTCAGAAATTTTTAGGAGCTGATTGCTAATCAAAGTGTTTGAGGTACTAATGGAGAAAAACAAGTTTCTGAATTGCCCTCATAATGTTGAAAACGTTCTTCCTGTGAGCAAATCATTAACTCAATACTGCGGTGGCCAAGTCTTGACCCACACGGAATCCACCTATGCAGCCAATGTAATAAACAAACTATATAGAAACTTACAAAAATCACTTATAGAAAATAGATATGTTACTTACAAAGGAAAAGGAAGTATCCAATTACCAATTTGTTTTGACAGAACAAATATCAGCATGGAGAAATCTTGTAACTTTATATTTGGTGGATGTTGGGAAGGCTTTTATGTTCTCTTCCTGAAACCTAGGTAGACAAGTAGTCCATTTTTTTTCACTTTTAGCCAGAACTAGGTATATGGTAGGTATTCGGTAAATATCTTCTAAGTGAATGATTAAATGGTACGTGAATAAAGATTTGGAAGGTGTTTTGAGAAGTCTAGAATCAGAATTAAACTACAGAGGAAAGGACCTATTTTATTTTAAAATCACAAAGATTGACTATAGTCCTCATTGTGGTCTCTTAAAAGTCTCGTTATCATGAAATGTCTTTTTATATCTAAATTAGACCTCTAGTTTCACAGTTTAAGATCATTTTCTCTTTTCCATCCACTCATTTTTGGATATGGAAACTCTCCTAGTAGCATGGATCACAGGCAGACTAAAACCTGGGTGAGCTAGGGGTCTGCCTGTAAAAATTTGACTCAGATATCTGCTGAGATTTTTACAAACTCCTTGAACCTGGTGAGGAGTCAAGCACATAGGCAGAGTTTCAATAACAGCTACAAATAGTCGGAGGTTACAAAACCCTTGAGAATGACAAACCAAGTCTGAAGGATGTGACAGACTCCTCACTCAGATTAGGAAGTGTCCAAGTGGAAAAGCTGCTTGAGGGGTCAGGGGCTTGGCTTGCCTCTCTGGCTGGGTGTGCTAGTGTTTGGCCTGGCTTGTCCAGCTGTCTGTGTGTAGTAAATTACATACCTTTTACTTGCATTAAGTGAACTTACATCCTTTGCCTGTGTATGTTATCTTCCTGTCGATCACAGAATCATCACCTTTCTGACAATCATGCAAACCTACAAGTAAGAATCTTTCATATATGTGAAAACCATTCTACCTTTTAACTTTCTCTTTTCAAGATAGAATGCCTTTTGTTAATGAGTAATTTTTCAAGCCATCTAATGATCCACATACTTGCCACTAATGTGTTTAAGCTTGTAGAAATTCTATATTTTCTAACATTTTTAACCATAGTTCTCTCCTTGCTCACTATAATTTAGTAGAAAAATGAATGATCTTTGACATCAGAGACTCAGATGAGATCTAAGTTTTGCCATATATTCTGGGTTCTTTGGAAGTTATTTTACCTATGAGCCTAATTTTTAAATGAAAATCATGATAAATTAGAGAATAATCTACAATGCAGTTGTGGGTATTATTATGATAATCTAAAATGTGTTGAGAAATATACCGGATATATAACAAACATTAGCTGCAAGTCAGTTTCTCTTTCATGCATGTATTTATCAATACGTGATAGTTCTTAATACGTCAAATTTACGCCAAGTATTTATTTTTAATGTTCAGTGATAATAATAAAGCATGGTAATTTACCATAAGGGTTGGAAGTGGTTTTATTGAGAAATTTTGGAAAGAACTCTATAGCCCTCTTTCTATTTGTGATGATATTGTATGAAACAATTCAGCTACGCTAAAATATACTTCACAGAATTCTCTTCCTAGTATGGTTCCAAGTTAGGGTTGGCTACAAAGAAAATTTATGCAGGATCTGAAAGACGGAAGTGAGACAGCAGCTATTATGCTTGGCAGGTTAGTGCAGGACCCCAAACACAGGTGCAGCTTATACACAGAGTAGCTGGTCTACAGATACACTTGGTTGGTGTCCAGCAGCAGCTCGGTGCATCTGCAGCTCTTTCACCTCTCATCAGATATTCTGAATTTCTCTAAGACCTGGACCAGGCACAAATACAAATACTTTGAGGTAAAACATACCAGCTTTGTATACAGGTCACCACATGGTTAGACTTAGATGCAATGAGCAATAACTGCAGTCAGTTTCCAGTTTGTCTTGTGGGTTCCTGTTTATTCTTTCAGATTCCAATTTGTCTTTGCTTTCACCCATTTCATGCCCAGATTTTTATCTTAAGTGGATGCCTTGCTTACATTCCATGACTTCACCTACCCCAGACACAGAGACAACTGTTTTTCATAGACCAACTCCCACAGTTCAGTTAAGTTCTATGATAAACTCCTCATTCTTTATCAGTCACAGTGTTCCTTCTTGCCTGCTTGAATCCTAAGTGGTATGCCATAGGCTTACTTTTCTCCAAAACAAGTCATTTTTTTTTTTTTTATATTTGCATAGTAAACTTTTCTATAGCTGAGGCCTAAGACTTGATTTTGTTTAATCATTCCACAGTCAATATAGTGTGAGTTACAAAAGCATGGCTTGTATCCAACTTTTATTCACATCTATTATCCTCCTTTTTCCCTTTAGAAGGTTCAGATTTTTGAATTCTTATTATGTGCCAGAAGTTATGCTAAGTAACTTACATTATCTCATTTAATCTCCACAAAAATCCAATCTTTAGAAATAGAAAAGAACATTTTAGAGATGGCTGAGCTGCATATTGTTTCTGTATTACTGAAACATAGTTGGTGGTCCACTTGAAAAACTACCAACTCATCAATTTACAGAAAATCAGAAGTGGGGGTTCCCTGGTGGTGTAGTGGATTGAGGTTTCGGCGCTGGCGCTGTCAAGGCTGTGGCCTGGGTTCGATTCCCAGCCAGGGAGCTACCCACATACCAAAAAAAAAAAAAAAAAGGTGTTATTTACAAAGTAAGGGTGCATACCAAATTGCAGGAAGAGCAAATATAAGTAGTTAGGATGAATATCAGTGAGTTGGGAAACTTTATTTGGTCAAGGGTTACACATAGAGATAGAAAATGGTAGTGAAGAATGTAATTCTAGGATCTGAGTGCTGAAACAGTACTCTCCCACCATGCATTGTAGCATCATACTCTTTGCATTAGTTGGTCATTTTTCACAAAAATCTGGTAGAATTTTGATTGGGATTATAGTGACTATGATGATATTCAATATATCATTCATTTGGGGAGAACTGACATCTTAAAAATAGCAAACCTTTCAGTCTATAAATTGGATAATTCTCCATTTGTTTTCATATTTACTTTCTCTCAACAAATTTTTGTACTTTTAAGTATAGAGGATTTACACATTTTTTTTTTGTTAAATTTACACTAAGTATTTTATTCTTATCATTTGAAAGACCCTTCCAAGCCCAAGGATCTGGGTTATTTGAATAAAGTAACAAAACACATGTGACAGAATTGGATTGGAAAACAGTTATTTATCAATGCAAAAAAATTTAGGTTCGGTAGCCCTTTTTGCAACCCTCTTATGGTAATATAAAAATATTGACCAAAATATAAATAAGTATAGATCATTGTAACCTAAGTAAGTGAACTAAAATATATCATTAGATGGTACTGCAAATTTAGAATGCCTTGAATTATTTCTTAGTAAGTCACTGGATTTTGGTGATGGATAGCAGAGCAAAAACTATCAAATGCTAATGAAGACAATGAGAAAATTGTTTCCATAGGCTATTCAACTAAGAGATTCCCAAGATCACCAACCCAGTGAATGACCTGGTTTGAGAACCCCAGACTAAGGTTAGTGAAAATTTTAAAGAGTAATAGAAATATAGTGCTTCATCCTCTCAGAATTTGTGGGCGTTAAATCAAAATCACAAAGAGATATCACCTTGCTCCTGTTAGAATGGCTATCATCAATGAGACAAAGGACAAGTGTTGGGGAAGGTTTGGAGAAAAAGGAACCCTCATATACTACTGGTGGGAATGGCAAAGTGGTGCAAACACTATGGAGGTTCCTCAAAAAACTAAGAATATATCACCCAGCAATTCCACTTCTGGGGATCTACCCCCAAAATTTGAAAACCTTAGTCCACAAAGATACATGTACCCTAATGTTCTTTGATCACTATTCACTGTGGCCAAATCATGGAAACAGCTAAAGTATCCTTTGATAGATGACTAGATAAAGAAGCTGTGGTACATGTACACAGTGGAATGTTACTCACCCATAAGGAAAGATGAAATAGAGCCATCTATGAAAACAGGAATGGACCTTGAAACCATCATGCAAAGCGAAATAAGCCAGGCAGAAAAAACCAAGAACCATATGATTTCAGTCATATCTGGAACACAAGCTAAAAGCAACAAAGAAACAAAAACTTGTGGATACAACAGTTTTGTGGTTAGTGGTTATCTGAGGGTAAGCGGGCAGGAGGGTGAGAGAGAAAGGACAGAGTCTCAAATATTTGGTGATGGAAAGAGAACTGACTCTGGGTGATGAACACATAATACAATATATAGATTATGTATTGTAGAATTGTACACCTAGAACCTATGTAATTTTTACTAACCAATGTCACCCCAATAAATTTAACAATAAAAATTGGGGGGTATTTATGAGGAATGACCCAGGACTTAATACAAGCTTCTAAGTGATTGCAGAGATGATAAGCAGTTGGAGAGTCTAGCGGCAGTTTCAATATTATGACAACACAAAATAAAAGAGTTGATGACTTTAATCATGAGTCTTAATATTCTATTCATTCAAATTAGAGTGTCAAGGATGAAAATGGATAGCTAACGGAAGGAATTTTGCAGAATGAATTGACAACATATACTGTTCACCAGTGTCAAACTCAAAGTTATAGAATAATGATGATCTTAATTCTAGTATTATGAATTTAGCAATGTGAAAGAAGATACTCTTTTAAATTATTGAAACTCTCTTGAGGGTGGCAGTTGGGTCTTTTTGGGATTCTCAAAAGTGTGGTATATTAAATTACTGGCCACAATTTTTCCTTGCATGTATAGTTTGCCATGTTCTCTTCAGGGGAGTATATACCCCTTTGATACTTGACTTTGGCCTTAGCTTTGGGACTTGCTTGGTCAATAGCATGTGAGGGAAGAAGTGACAAAGTGCTAGTTTCAAGTCTGGACTGTAAGGGCCTCAAGTGTTTCCATTCTCTTTGTACCTCTGCTATCATCATAAGAAAAGCTTTACTGGATAAGTATACTCCCTTCAGCCAGAGCTCTAGAATAATCAGATGGGAATAGACCTGAATGATAAATCACGTTTAGCTAGACCTGCAGCTTAATGCAGGAGCCATTCAGCAAAACCATCAACCTAGCATCTCTGAGAATAAATGATGATTTTGTTTTAAGCTTCTGAACTTTGGGGTTGTTTGTTCAGCAGCCTCATTGAAGCAATAACAACTAATACAAACTTGGTACTGGCCGTGAGGTGCAGCTGCAACCAAAACATAAATGCATGCCATTGGACTTGGGACTGAGCAGTAGGTCAATTTTGAAAAATGGTAAGGAAATTGAAAATTTTCTAGAAATTTACATTTGGAAAAAATAATGACATATTGTGAAGGAGCAAAATATTTAGTTAAACTTTCAACTGCTATAACTTGAACAATAAAAATTATACCTCACCAACTGGTAGTCTTGCGCAAGAGAGTTTCTAAGCAAAATATGAAAAGTAGGAGCTGGCGTCTTTTAGCTACATACAATGTTTTTCTAATAGAAAGAGATAAAATCAGAAAAGAATTTACCAGTTTGTAAAGCAGAATGTTATCAACCCAGAAATTGCTGGCTTTGAAAATTAGACTATTTCTCATCTTCAGCTTCTCCAGCCAATAAAAGATTCTCAGATTAAGATGTAGGATGGGAGCAAAGATTAAATCAATATTAGTATACAGCCTGGGGGCACAGAACAAATCAGAGTTTGGACCTTACACCATTTGTTTAGGTCTCTGAAAGGATTAAGGTTGTGCCTAGTAGGTCTCTTTCCGCTACAAAAAGAGTATCTAAAGAAAGATTTTTTGGGTTTATAAAAACCTATTTTTAAACTATTTATAACATACAATACACTAACATTGATAATTTTGTACAAATATGATAAGCTTAATTTTTAATGTATTATTTTGAATTACACAAAATAATCAGATTATATATTTTATAAGATTAATATTTTATTTTTTGTAGAATAATTTGGTTTTTGATCTTCAGGAAAAATTTTTTAATTACAAAAATAATGTATTTCTTACATAGGAGGATAGTCACATTAAGAAAGTTTACTAGCATAATCTCACAAAATAAAGGATATCATATGCAGAAAAAGCATTTGACAAGATACAACATTCATTTCTGATTAAAACACTTAGTAAAATGGTTATAGAGGAAAAGTAATATGACCTCAACATAATAAAGGCCATATATGACAAACCCTCAGCTAATACCATACTTAATGGTAAAAACCTGAAAGCTTTTCCTCTGTGATCAGGAAAAAGGCAAAGATGCCCTCTCTCACCACTGTTATTCAACATAGTACTGGAAGACCTAGCCAGAGCAATCAAACGAGGGAAAGAAATAAAAAGCATCCAAATTGGGAATGAAGAAGTTGAATTGTCACTTTTGGTAGATGATGTGATCTTTTACATAGAAAATCCTAAAGACTCCACCAAATCTAGTAGGAACAATAAACAAATATAGTAAAGTTGCAGGATACAAAATTATGTACAAAAGTCCATTGCATTCCTATATACTAACAATGAAACATGAGGGAAAAAAATTTTTTAAAAAGAACAACAACAAAAAATTCCTTTTGCAATTGCAACAACAAAAAATTACCTAGGAATAAACTTAACAAAAAATGTGAAGGACCTATACACTGAAAACTATAAGACATTATTAAAAGAAATTGAAGAACACAAACAAATGGAAATATGCTCTGTGTTCATGAATTGGAAGAATCAACATAGTTAAAATAGCCATATTACCAATAGCAACATACAGATTTATTAAAATCCCCATCAAAATACCAATGGTATTTTTAAAAGAAAAAGAACAAAAAACTTATCAGATTTGTATGGAGTCACAAAAGACCCTGAATAGCCAAGGCAATCCTGAGAAAAATGAATGAGGCCAGAGATATCACACTCCCTGACTTCATTTTATACTACAAAGTGACAATAATCAAAACAGCATGGTATTGGCAGATTTTAATGTCCATGGCTTGGTGCTGTCTGTTCATGGTAGGAGAGGAAAATTACAAGAAGAGAATGGAATTTAGGAAAAGTACAGAAGTGACTTACCAGTTTAAGAACATTTTTCATTCTTCCAGACTTCCTTCTTCAGCCCTGTCTCTTGTTATTTCCTGCCAAAACACCTCTGCCCATTCCGATTGGACCCCATAACTGTCGTTCCAAGTGCTTTGCTCCTTCAAATCACCTTGCCTTTTCCTTATGTTACATAAAGGATTATAGTTAGTCTGTGATTATACTTACTCAGGGTAACTAGAGAAGGAGTTTAAGAATATTCATAAATAGAAAAAGCTGGACCAAAAAAATAAATAAATAGATGTTGAATAAAAGATCTAAGGAAAACCTTATCTCATTGTTTTCCTTATGTTGTATCTTTTCCTACATGTTTGTTTCATTATTTTTGCAACTCACTGATGTCTCCCCATCCAAAGTTAATTACTAGTGTTAATCACTGGTGGAACACTTCATGCAAAGCCTCTCCATGAGGTACTGACAAGATTTCAGGTGGCCCACCTTTGTACCAGGTGCCCACTCATCATCTAGTAAGTGAGCTTAAATAATAGTTTTTGGATAAAGTAATTATATTTAGAAGGAGAAGATAAGCATGGCACCCATCATGAGTGACATATCCATAAATGAACCCTAATGCGATGCCTTCTCTATCCTTTTTGCTCACCCATATTTCATGAATTCTCAAAGAACAGCTCTTGATTTTATTTCCTTCTTGAAACCCTCTCAGCTAGTCCAGGTCAAAGCATGGTGCAGTGATAAGAACATGAGGTTTCACATCATGCAGTTCTCACAATCATCACAGAATTCATACCTTAGCTAGTTTGTGAAATGTGATAAGTCTCAAACTTAAGTGTGCATAGGTGTCACCTAAAAAGCTGATTGAGACACACATTTGTGAACCCCAGTACCAGAGATCTGATTCAACACATCTGAGCTGGGCCTAAGAGTTTGAATTTCTGACAAACTCCCAGGTGATGCTGATGCTGATGCTGCTTGTCCATGGAATACACTTAGCGTACACTTACCCCTTAGCTAGATGGGTTGGAACAAACTATTTAGTCTCTACGTGTACAGTGGAGATGCTGCTAGTATTTGAATGGACTGTCATGTAATTTATATGAATCAAAATATATACCATGTATGTTATATGCCAGCAATAAAAATTTATTTGTCCACCTTCTCTTTCTGTTAGATGGTACTTCTTTAAAATTAATTTAACACCGATATAAATTTAGATGGTGGTAGGTTGTGGCTCTCCAGTTAGATTCCAAGTCACTCAGGAGAGGTGGCATAGCCCGTAGTGCTCTGTATACAGCATGCATCTCTGGCCTTACACGGAGGCAGTCAGGTGATGGCTAAGAGCAGAAACATGGCACCAGAGGACCTCAGTTCAAATTATTGCTCTGCGACTTAGAATCTGTGTGACTTTGGGCAAGTCACTTAGCCTCTTTCTTTCTCAGTTTCTTCCTCTGTAAATTGGGAATAATAATACAAGGGCTGTCTGGAAAAAATCCAGCCATGAATGCATTTATTTTTCATGTTACCTGGCTGGATACTTTCCAGACAGCCATCCTATGAGCTTCCTCAGGAGTTTGGTGTATTAAACAAGGCAGTAAGTATATGCAAAGCACTTGGAAAACAGCTTTACACATAGTAAGAATGATATGTGAGTTACTATTATTGAATTCATTTTGCAATTTCTCTTTAGTGGAAAGACTGAACATTGTAAAAAGTGAATAAAAACTAAATGTTAACAGTATAAAATGCATTACAAAAACAGATTTACTGTTATTTTCAAGTCTTAAAAAGTAAAGTTCAGGTTTTAGGTTGTTCTGTGTTCTTTGTTTACAGATATAAGGTCACATATATAAGTTCACAATTTATATGCTAATAATTGCCACATATTTAAAAAGTTAGAAATGTTTAAATTTCCTTCAAATGTATGTTAGCTGAAAGTGTCAAAGATGACATCATCATCCTTCCTTCACACATGGTACACAACTACTTTTTTTCCTGAACACATGCTTCCTATAAATTATAAAAGTGGCCTTGGTGGGATGACCCAGAAAGAAAACTTGTGTGCAAGTTGTGAACTACTGAATGAGCTAACACAATGAGTGGAGCATTAAAATATACCCACAGCAGTAGCATTTACTCCATTGTTCTATAACTGTTTACTTGTTTCTCCTCCCACTAAAATATTACTTATTGGATCATAAGCATTTTACATTTTTCATAAGCCAGGAAGAGTGTGGATATTACAACCTAAAGAGGACAGTTTTAAAATCAGACTGCTATGGCTTTGAGTCAGATCTTCCTCATACAAGCTATCTAAACATGAGAAAGTTCAAAGAGGGGAAATAAAACAAAACTTGTGGATACCATGAAGTATTATAGTAAAGATGACATTTGATAATGCACGTAAAAGCATTTGGCTCAAAGGAGGTATTCAATTAATAGTAACAACTATTCTTTCTTGCATTCTTGGCATCTACCATAATGAGTAATACAGCGTAAGCCTTGAATATGTTTCTTGAAATCATCAATGTAGCATAAATTCAGCTTGGCAGTGCTTCATTCTCAATGCTCATTAATTCCAGATCTTACAGATCATCAAGCGCAACAGCACCTACCAAGTCACTAGTGGTCACATTTTCCCTAGAAAATTATGACAATTGCAGGTCACCTCAGTTCATTAAGTAAATAACCTAATTACTCAGTAGGTTAGTTCAACCTAAGTATTCAACCATATGAGATAAAAAAAAAAATTCTAATTGTAGTCTTTTGCCTCTCCCAAGGTATTTCTCCTATTCTGTTTTGCTTGTCTCTTTGGAAGGCAATAAAAATTACTCTAATGCAATAGGAAAAACCCCATCTAAAAGCAACAGGCTGGGCTGCAATGAGCATAATTATTGGTTGTAATTCTGTAGACATTTAAAATATTTTCAGGCCTCAGGTGACACACTGGTCCAACAGGAATGATAATGCTAAACTGTGCTGTAATGAACTTTACATCTGCTTAGCCCTGTCCCCAGTTCTTCCTTTTTATTCACTATCACTCATGATAGAATACATCTTGATAATCCGCATTTCTTTATTTTACATAGCCAAATGTTGCCGTATGAAAGGGAAGTTTGGCTGGAACATTTTGTTAAAGGAAATCTGAATTCCACTTTGGGGTTTACTGACAGATTTCTTCCCACATGTATATTGTGACCACACATTTACAGAGATACTGAGAGATGTAGGAAGATTCTGAGAGAATATATGATTTTGGAGAACACATAGAGAAAAGTTAGGGATCAAAAAGATTCCACACTGGTGGTGATGAAAAGAGAACTAGTTCTGGGTGATAAACACATAATACAACACATAGATGATGGAACCTGTGTAATTTTTAATAACAAATGTCACCCCAATAAATTTAACAAAAATAAAATAAAATTAGGTATAAAAAATTAGACATCAATAAGAATAAATGCACCTCTAAAAAAGACTGCATAATGGGGTTGTGATATAGGTAACATAATATAATAATAGTTTTAGTTACCTCAGAAATTAAATATGTTTTCCCCCATGCCCTCATTAATTATTTAAATCATTACCCAAGATTGCTACTCCAGCAAGTACTAGAGTACCTGGTTTTTCATCTGTAAAATCAATAAAGCCTTCATTTTAGTTCTTATATTTTATTTTTCTGCTGTCTCATATTAATGACCACTCTCTTCTCTGTGAATCTCTTTTCTTTCATTTTTTCAGACACTACCTGCTTTTGGTTCTAGTCCATCTTGAGCACACTTGTCAAAATTCTCTGGCGTGCCTCTGTCATCATTCTATTGGGAGGCAGTGCGTGTAGTGGTTCAAAGGTCACGTCTGTAGGCAAATCACCTGAACGTGAACCCTGGCTCTACACTTACTAGCTCTCCACCCTTGGGCTCATTTGACAAGACAACCCCTTAAGGCTTTTGTGGTATAGAATATACATTAAGATAGAAAAATCTTACCATTTAAACAAGGATCTAGTTACATTATCTATACAAAAATTTCACACATGCTTAATTTAAGCTTACAAAGCTTATGCTTAATGTCTAATTGGTATGTTTTTGGTTCTGGTTAACAGAAATCCTCTTTGGACAGACTGAGAAAGGTCATCTATGTGTTCATGAATGAGCAAGCCCAGAGCTAGTGATGCTGAGCTTCAGGATAGTTGTTCGACAGGCTCAGTGGAGTCACAAGGACCAAGTGCTTTCTACGTGGCTGCTCACACTCAGATTTCATTCTTCAGTGGTTTCCACCATAGTAGCAAGTTTACTGCCAGTGGTAATGTGTGCTTGTGCCTGTTCACAAGGCTTGGGGTGGGCAGTGCCAGGGGTGGTGAGGGGAAGTCAGGGAGTAAAGAGAGAAGTTACTGAATTTATGATCAGGGATTCCTTTCCCAGAACTCCAGTAGGTTTCTCTTATTCTCTCATTGGCCCACATTGCTTTAGTCCTTTCCATCCCTAAACTTGGATGAAAGCAGCATGATTTTAGCCTAATCAACTTGGGAGGAGGAATGGGACACAGAAAAAATAACTACTACAGTGTTAAACTTCTTCATGTGTAGTGGTAAAAACTTCAGAGGAAACTAGATGTTTCAGTTTATAATATATATTTTCTTGTTATGAGAATTACTTCATAATCATGTGATTCAAGTTATGTGTTGGGAATATCTTGGCAGTTGTGTAGGAGACATCTCCATTTAAATTATCATTTTAACATGACCTGTGATTAGATGTTAGTCTGTGGACTGCAGGGGAGATAGAAAAAAAATATATTAATTACCATGCCATGTGCAACCAGTGAAAACGGAGGCCAACTTAAAAAAAAAAGTAACAACAAAACAGAGGTTATACCAGTGTTCTGAATATCAGCTCTGTTAAGGAAAAATATGTGCTGTAAGTAACTAATACACATTTCCCTCTTTACATCTGCCTCAACTAGAAGAAATACTTCACACAATCATTCAGATTAGAAAGCAGGTAAAATTAGAATGGGGTGAAAAGCCGACTGAATTCTCCTGAGGGTACGTTCATATTCATGTCACAAAAAACACAAAAACTGACTTTAAGAAGACCAGCAGTATTATGAAGAAAACTTTGTAGACCTTTAAACCCCTCCAAGATGATTGTATCATGTTTCAGAGAAAGCTTGGATTTATAAATTAATTTTACAGGTCAACAAGGTTGTCCACAGTTTTTACAGAATTATCATTAATGAATGAGAGAAAAGTAACAGGCAGAACATACCTGATTTTAGTAATCTGAGATAGACTCTTTAAAAGTTAAAATTAAGTTGCGTTGAACTTTCTCATGCTACCAGAAAAGAAAATTGGTAGAACTACAAATGAGGGGTAACAATGAATAATGCTATTTTATTTCAAAAAAATATCCAACCAAGACATGAAGGGATTGATAATTAGATATAGATATGTTTAATATCTATATTAATTACCTGAAAATGGGAGTAAACAATATGTTAATGAAATCTGCAGACAATATAAATTGAAGGGTGCTATTATCCTAAATAACAAAAGATCAATAAATAATTTTGAAAGAGTATAAGTGAGCAAAAATGAGCTTTTACTTAAAAATCAGATGAATACAATGGATATAATTTTTATAAGTTATTCTATGGAAGGAAAGGAAAACATAAATAACATGCTAAAAGAATATAACATCTATTTATAGATTTGACTTTAGTAATAGTGTAATGAAGTCAAAAATGAATTATGAGTATAGTTGTATTTGAGGACTATGTTAAATTTTCACTTTACAAGAAGAGGAAAATACTGTTTCTCTATATAGTTCCGATGAGATCAATATTTAAATAATAAAAATAATTTGCTGTTTATCAATCCACCAAAATACAGGAAAACAGGATTAAATAAATCTGAAATATATACCCTGTGTTATGAAGTAGGGTTCATGTGTTTTTAAATATTTAGAAGGAAGTAAAGACAATACTCTATTTAAAAACTAGGTTAGAAAGATTCGAGAAGCTGCTGATTAGATAACCACATAACCTTTAGTATTTTGTGCCTTCAGGGCTAAATTCAATAACTTGCAAGGCCTTTCATAGTCTTCCAAATCTTTATTATTTTTATAGTGTCATCTGTCACTCTCTCCCAACACACACACACACAAACACACACACACACACACCATAAATTATTAACACCGAAAAACTTGGTATTTCCCAAGCATGTTATGCATACACTGATCTCTTTAATTAGAATGCTTTTCTTCCCTTTATCTGCCTAATCCTTCAACATGCATTTCAAATGCCACCTTCTCTGGCAAACTTCACAGAATCTTCCCTTATCGACCTTTTTCTTCTCACCCAGACAGAATCAGTCATTATTTCTTTTGTGTCCCCACAACACTTACATACATTATCACCTAATAACAAAGCAGCAACAACTATCACACTAATCTCAAACATCACTTATTAGGCACCTAACATGTGCCAGGCATTGCAGAAGGTATTCTTGATGTCTTATTATCTTTATAATAACACTTGAAAGTAGGTATTATTCTTTCCATGAATAACTTGAGATCCCCCAAAATTGAGAGATGTGTCCAAAGTCATATGAAGTTGATCAAACCCCACTTACTTTACTCACTCCAAATCTGCACTTTTCATATGATCATCTTATCTCTTCTTCATGTCTCAGTTATCAGTCTTATCATTGTATTTAGCAGTGTTTTGTCTGTGAGAAGGCAGTATGTCTTTATCTTTAAAAACCAGGCTCTGGAGCCATATTGTTTGGTTTTAAATCCTGGTTCTGACTCTTAAAGGTTGAGTAACCTTAAGTGATTTATTGAGCCCCACCATGCCTCAATTTCTCTACTTCTAAAGTGAGGGTAAGACAGCTCCTACCTCATAAGGTGGTTTTGAGGACTAAATGAGTGAATATGTATAAGTATAATAGCACCTTCCCTGTTGTAAGTCCTTCATACTTCATCACGATACTCTAGATCTGTTAGCTATGATTATTTGTTTATGTGCCTCTCATGTAGACTATGAACTCCTCGAAGGCAGGAGTAATAGCTCATTCGCCTTTTTTTTGGTGGGGGGGTAGTTCCCTGGCTGGGAATTGAACCCAGGCCATGGCATTGAGAGCACTGAAGCCTAGCTACTACACCACCAGGGAACTCCCCTCATTCACCTTTTTATATTCTCTACTTGCCACAGGGTCTTGCAGATACCAACAACTTTCAATGTGGAATTACAAAAGTAGAATTATGCCAATGGTGAGTAAGTGTGTTGTGTTGGGGGCAGGTCAGAGGAGCAGGGAGGAGACAGTTTTGTATGAGACACCAGTAGGTGAGTACTATGAGTCACTTTTTCCTGATGAGAGGGGGACCCCAAATAACCAGAATTTATTTATTAAAAAATTGTGTATTTATTCTTACATATTTAAACTTCAGTCACCTTCAAGGAACTCTTAGTTTGATGCAATACACCCATTGAGATGCTTTTTCCACTGCTCAGAACAGTTTTTGAACTTGTTGACTTTGTTGCCTTTTAGTGTTTCTGCCATTTTTTTGTTTCAATTCTTCCAAATCAGCAAAACATTTCCCTTTGAAAACTGTTTTCATCCAGGAAAACAAACAAACATATTTTTGCTTAGGGCGAATTTAGGTGAAAAGGTAGGGTGGGGCACAAGGGTCATGCTGTGTTTCGGTCAAAAACTGCTAAACACGCGGTGCAATGTGGACAGGTGTGTTTTCATGCTGGAAGAATTAGTCATCCATTTGCCACAGTTCGGGACATTTTTTCCACAATTGTGAAGCAGATAGCAAGATTCATAGTTCAATCACTAATGAAAGGAAAAGTCCCCAATTCCATATCCAAAATTAAGATATTTACCCTAGATTTTGTAATTACAGTTTTTTAAATTTGTTATTATTGTTAGACTTATTGGGGTGACATCTGTTAGCAAGGATTACATAGGTTTCAGGCATACAATTCTACAGTCACTGTCAACTTGTTGTATAATAAGTTCGCCACTATAATTACAGTTTTGAAGGCCTTCATTCAATTTACTCATGCCTCCATGCACCCACCAATTCATCCATCCATCCACCCACCAATCCATCCATCCATCCATCCATCCATCCATCCATGCATTCATCCTTTCAGAAAGTAATTACCATAGAGGACCTTCTATGTGTCACTCTCCTTCCTGAGTCCTGGGAATTTGCAATCATAGTCCCTACCTTCATGGTGCTTTTATTCTTTTTTCTGCCATTTTTCATATTACTCTAACTTCTGTTTGTGCCATTAGAAAATGCATGAATATCATTTCTGCACATCATTAGTAACCCTTTTAGAAAGACATAAACAACAGCAAATTTTGAGGAAACGAAGTTCTCACTAACAGACCTGGATCTCAGATAAATCATTTTCATCAAAACATCACTTAGAAGCCATTAGGTAAACATTCTTCATGTAAAGATAGTATACTGTCTTTTTCTTCTGTATCCTTTCTTGCTGTTGATGTCTTCTCTCTCTCCATAGTAAAGTGCACACTAGAACCTTGATCAATTGTAGAAACCTGAAAAATTTGAGTTTTGTTTTGTTTTTTTTTTGGTGGGGGTGTTCCCTGGCTGGGAATCGAACCCAGGCCGCGGTGTTGAGAGCACCGAAGCCTAGCCACTACACCACCAGGGAACCCTCTTTGTGCTTGTTTTAATGGATTGTAAACTATGCAACAGCAGTGGTTGTGTGTTATACCATTTTTGGACCCTTGGCATTTGGTGAGTACTCAATAAATGTATGGATATTAACAATGAAGTTTCAATGAATAGGTAGCTCTTCTGCAAAATGGTTAATTAATGACTATTATTATCAGCCAAAATTCCTTTGTTTTTGTCTAAAATAAGTGTGCTTTAAAATTAGTTAGCAGGTGGAATAAGTACTGACTGAATGGCAGCTGATAGTAATTTATCCAGTTAACGAGGAAAAGAGGAGTTGTCCCTTTTAGCATTTACATCTCAGACTGTCCTCTTAGTAACAATGCTATGCTCACCGGAAAGCTTGCTACTTCTTAAGAACCCTAGCTATTTGAAAGTTGACAATATTCTAGGTAAAAAGCATAATAACTTAGGTGGAAATTTTAGTTACATGAAAGCCATTCATAAGAGTATTGTTGAAGTGGTGGAAAGACGTGAGTCGCCTGAATTGTTTCTGAGCAGTGCGTGTTGTTTGATCCGGGCATACCTTGGAGATATTGCAGATTCGTTTCCAGATCAGCGCAATAAAGTGAGCCATAATCCTTTTGGTGGTGGAGGCTCTTGCCTTCAATTTGTAAAAAACGCAGCATCTGTGAAGCTCAATTAAGTGAAGTGCAATAAAACAATGTATAGTACTGGGTGACCAAAAGGTTTCCCCTAGTCTCACAGAATAAAATTCTTTTATCTGGGCCTTTGTTTGTTAAACAAACAACCCACAGGTGTTCTTGGGCTGGCAAAGAAGAATTAATTTATGAATCAGATGCTCCTCTTTAACCTCAGCAGAATATTTAGGCACCTAGCTTTCTTCTTCATGCTTTCCCAGCTTCATCTTTCCAGTAAATCTACCTAGTTATTCAAGCCAAAAATACTGATATTGTTCTTGACTTGTTTCTTATCGTCCATATCCACTACCTCATCATGTCCTATTGTCCCTACCTTCAAAATGCATGCAGGGTCTCACACTACCACTGTTATTACCACCTTATCCAATTAACCCACTTCCCATGTGCACTCAGAATACTCACTGGTGGTGCTTGTGGCTACAACGTTTACCCCAAGATAACTCTTGGATTACAGTTTGAACCTTATTCCCAAAGTTTGATCTGTGCATGGGTTGGGGAACCAATTAAAATTTACAGTCAGTTTTCCTTTCCTCTGGCTTTCACTTTTGTGCTAGACTCTCTTTATTCTCAGTAAATTTGCATATTTTTCTTGCCATCCAGTGATGTGTGGAGACCTTCTGTTAGGCCTTTAGTCTTTCAATTGCAGGGTCTCCTTGACAATGGCCTACCATTTGCTGAAAGCAAGAATGCACTCTAGGGCTAGGTAACCTATTGTTTCATTGTGTTCATTCCCGGGTTTTATTATGCAAAGCCATCCTCTTTGTTTCACCCTGGCCCTGAATTAGCATCAGCCTCCTGGAAGAAACGCTACTGTTTCTTAGGGACAGCCCAGGTTGGTAAATCTACAGGGCTCACCAACAAGCTGCGGGCTGGCAGTGTGGGTAACAGTAACTCCAGGTACAAAGGCACAGATCACTGCAGATCTTACTGAATTCTGGAAGATTTCCAAGATTGAATTCTTGGAATTAAGTGAGCACGACAGCGAGCTGCACTTTTTTTTCTAAACAACAACAACGAAAAGAATTAATAGTTCTTGAACCAGTTTCCCTTCTCTGTGCCTCTGTCACTCTATTCTCAATGAAGGAGCCAGAGTAATCCTGTTAAAAGGGGAGTTAGTTCATTTCATTCGTGAGCTAAAATTTCATTAATGTTTCCCTCTCTCTCTCAGAATAAATGTCTAATTACTCACAATGGTCAGTAGATCCCTCCATGACCTGGCCCACATTCCCACTGTGATCTCATTTTCTACCACTTACTCACCCCATTGTATTTCTTCAACACATACCAGGCACACTTCTGCCTTAGGGATTTGCCTGTGTCCCAGACGTGTGTGAGTCAATGAGTCTTTAGATGATTCTAATCCCCAGCTGCCAAGTCACTCCCAGACTCTAAGTTTTCCTAGACAAGGTAGAGACGAGCCACTGCATTCCATCTAAATTCCTGACCCACAGACTCCATGAGAAAAATGAAATGGTTGCTTTAAGCCACCATATTTTGGGATATGTTGTTATACCACAATATTTCCTGGAACAAATCTCTTTGCAGCAACTCTGTTAATAAGTGAAATCTGACCTCCTTCTCTTGAATCGGGGCCAATGATGAAGCAGAAGTGAAGGTTTACCTTTCCAGAGCCTAGGCTACACAAGGTCCTGTGCACTTCCACTCTTGGAACCCTGCCTCTATCTTAAGCCTGGGCTAGCCTGATGGAAGATCAGTGACCCAGACTAGCTCACAGATAATTAATCATGTGAGATAGCCCAGCCTAGTTTACCAGGGCTAATAACTTGACCTGCAGGTGACCACAGGCACATGAGGGAGCCTAGCTAAGACAGCGAAAACCACCCAGGTAATTGTATCCCCCTGAAAGACAATATATGCTTATTGTTTTAAGCCACTAACTTCCATTTTCTTTTATAGAGTGGGGTAGGCAGAGGAGGTGGGGTTGTTACATAGCAATTGCTAAATGATATAAAAAGAGAAGGACCTTCCAAGTGACTGAACTCACACATATTTTGGAGTGGGAAAAACTATGGTTGGAATGTTGGAAATAAGAATCACTGTTTACTTGTGGTTAGCAAGTTAGTCCTAGTCTTCCCATACCTGTGCTTCCAAGTATGTAGGCCAAGAGGACATGAGGGAGAGACTTCCTCTTTGTCATTTATTAATGGACTACAATAATTTTTCTTCCTCTCATTGCACCATTCTACTCATTGCATCAAATCCAATGAACGTACTTTAGCTGACTTTTTAACAATCTACTTCCTCTGTAGGATCAGACTTAACATACATAATGACATACTGTGCTATATAATCGTACACAAACAGTGTTACCATGCTCCCAAGCCTAGAAAGAGAGAGAAAGTAAAAGGAAAGAATAACTTTTAAAGTGCAGCTAAAGAATTCAAATTTTATCAAAGCCAAATTGGAATATGGAAAAAGAATTTTTAAAATTCTATATTTAGGTGCAATGTTTTTTATGTGCTTCTAGAATCTGGCAAACTAGCTTCTTCTCTGCCCTAGTTTTGAAAGGTTGCATGTAAGAAGGAACAGGAAGTTTTGTTTAGTTATAGATGAACCCTTTATAGTCCCCCAAGAACACCAATACATATTGTTTATAGCATCCAAATGTCAGGAGGAAGAATTAAATGTATCATTTTTAAGAGCATCTATTTTTAAATTAAGATACATTGCTTTCCTTGAAAGACTAAACGTGCAATTTTTTACATAGAAATAATCAATTTTCTAAAGTAGGAAGGTGTCCTTTACAGAACACAAACTTTCTATCCATGGGATAACAATGATACAATGAAGAACATTAAATTTGTGAATTTTATCATGTAATAAAAGTAAGAATACTGCAATATAAGGGAAGTAATTTAGTAAGAAAATGAATACTAACTTGAAAAAGGTGTTTTTGTGTTTCTTTGAAATGATGTTTTAATGATGACCTTATAAGACTACAAGTAAACTGCAATCAAATTGCCTTGATGCTGCACATACACTATAGTTGGTTAAGTCAACTTAATCTCAACTCATCATTTGGCATAGAACATGAGGTTAGGAAGGAATTTATAACCTAGAATGGGTGACTGTGTGTTTTCTGGTTCTGTTTTCTGAGCCCATGCCTTCTGGAGGAGGAGATTAGTTTAGGAGTAGAAGAAAATTATTAGATTTTAAAAAAAAAATTAGTTTTGTTAAATTCTAGTTTCCTCTAGAACATTCAGGAGGAGATGCTGGGTCTGGCACTCAGAGTTAGATGACTGTTACAGATATTTGTTTAAATCATGAACTATGTGAGATTGCTCTCAGAGGCACCACAAAGTGAAAATACAAAAGCAATGAAATAATAAGGAGCTCCAGTGTCTTAAAGGGATCAAAAGAGCAGGACCAGAAGGAGGTGACTGAGAATGTAACAAGGATGAATTTGTCAAAGGAGGTAAACACCCAAGACTGAAAAGATGAGATTGGAAACAAGTTCATTGGATTTGACAAGGACACCACTATAACGACATTAGCAAGGAAAGTTTTGGTGGGAGAGTAGGAGTGGTGGTCAATTTTCTGAGGTCTGAGATATAAATATTGTTGAGGAAACTTGGTCATGAATGTAAAAAAGATCGTTAGGGATGTTGGTATAGGAAGAAAAAGAAAAAGTACATGGAAGTGGAATCAGTAATGAGAGAATAATGAGGGACCAGTTGAAGAACTGGAAGATGGGTAAACCAGCTATTGGGACCCTTGTCCACTTCGTGCTTACTACAGATATATCAATTTGACATCCATGGCCTCATCCAAATCACTGATAGAAATGTCTGTCAGAACACAGACAACAAAAGGATTGCAGAAACATGCCACTGAAGACCTCCGCCCAGAAATTTCCCACCGCTAGATAAAATACTTTACGTATCTTGTCTCACCACTGATTTGCTCTGTGAAGTTTTCTAGATCCAACTGGGTGACCTATAATAGACTTACATGTTGTTTCTTTTGTCCTTTCTTTAAACTCCCCTGCCCCATCCGCATGGGCTTCTTTATGGTTATAGAGTTCCTTGGTATTCTGTGCTACTTGCTTACCTCCCTCCGCCCCCACCCCCTGCCCCTGCCCTCCCGTCTTTATTCTCTAAACCAAGAATCATTTTCCTTCCATTCTCCACATATGGCCTTGCCTCACAAGAGTTCATTTCCCTTTTGAGGGCTCATTTAAACTTCTCTAGTTTAAAATCTCAAGTTAATTAAATTCACTTTACATACCAGACATATATGAGGCTGCAAGTTTCATTGGTCACGTCATTCCCAGGATATTTTCTGGTGAATTATGTCACCTTCATCTATAGTCCTTACTCCATTTTAACCAACAAAGGTCATAGTACACACAGAGATTATATTTGTAAATGTCCCTTTCTCTTCTCAATTCTCAGATTAGAAGTCCCCTCATCTCTCTCTCTCTCTCTCTTCTTAAAAACATTTCCTGAGTTGTTATAGCTGTATCATTAAAAAATTCAGTCTGATTTTTGCTCATTACTAATATAAGAATTAGTTATATTGCTGGCAGGCAATGGGACACAGAACAGGAGGGACAGCAGGCAGGAATCTGGGAGCAGATCTACAATCCACAGCAGGAAGTGGGAAAGAGCCCGTGTGCCCTACTTCTTTACGCTCTTGACCCCTGTACCTAGAGGGCTGTCCGGAAAGTATCCAGCCATGTAATGGGGAAAATAAAGGCATTTAAGATTGGATTTTTTCTGGACAGCCCTTGTACATGCTGAAACAATCTCTTTAGGACTGGTTGGTTTATCAAGTTTTAACTCATCAAAAACTAAGCCTTGTGTAATCAGTTTTGAGCCTCTGTATAATAGGGACCTTGGTCTCAGGATTTCAATACAATCTAAAATTACTCTGCTTACCTTATTCCCAAAGTTGGCTTCATACCTTTTATGGAAATATTCTAATTTTACTAAAGGATTGCATAAGATTCTGTGACATTCTGGCTCGTTTCTTTGTGTTTTAACCAATGAAGTATACAGAATATTTATTGTTCTTTTTTTTTCTTTCTATACAGTTAGAATGGCAAATAGTTTTCCGAACTTTTCATTGTTGTTGTTTTTACTCATTGCACATTTGAAGAAGGCCATGGCTCTTTCACACATTGTAGAGTTAGTCCACACGAATCCCCAGACCCTCTTTGCTCTCACTAATTCAAATTTTGAAATTTTTAATCAGATTTGTCTTACTGAGCACTGAAGTGAATGATATCATTTTAATAGAAGCCTCTGAAACATATAATTGTGTCTGAGTTAAACTGGAAAAGTTGTCTGTATTGACTGAAAGAAGAAACTTGGAAAAGGCTAAAGTTTGGAAAGACTTCTGAATAATTAACAAGAATGACTGCTAAGCTAAGTACCATATTCTTAGTGGTGTAGTCGATAGAAATTGAGAGTGGAAAACAGATGGAACTGAGGTATAGACTCAATATCACTGGGAATGTCAGATCAGAAATTATTTTTGGAAGTGTGAAAGGAGCTTTGCGTGTGGGCGGAGCTCCAGAGGTGGGCTACCAAGCTTGGGAGGTACCAGACGAAGAATGAAAATCCGAGTCTGGGGTAGAAAGTGGGGCTTATCTGCTCTGAGGAGGAGCTGGTTGATATTTCTCTAAGTAGTGATTACACATATTTTCAAATCCCATAGCTTTTAAATTTTTAAATTTGAGTGCAAACCCAGATGATTTATAATCGTTTTATAGCAAGAGCAGGGAGTTTTTATGTGATTTTCTTCACTTAGGCTTTTCCTCCCTTCCACGCTAGTGTTCTAGAGGTATCGCTTTTATCTAGATTTAATTCTCAGGTGGATTTTTAGCTTGTGGAGATCACTCCATAGAGGGAACGGCTATATGGGCAAGGCCAAATAATGAAAGGGTTTGCCGGATTCAGGACAAGAGGAAGAGGCCGAATGCAGGAAAGCTGCCGTGTGTGCACGCCTGGCGGAGCTTGGGGCGCCCATTCAGCCTGGGGGAGGAACAAAGGGGCTGGCAGGTGAAAGAGAGCAGCAAACACTGTCAGGCCAGGTGTTCGGCATTAAAACTCGGCTGTACCAGGGATCCCAGATGGCTTGAAAGAGAGGTGTGAATGAAATGACCCAGAGAAGTCGGGTGGTGGGAGAGGAAGGCAATAAGCTACACCAGGGTCCTCGCGGGGAGACGGATTTCAATTGCTTGGCAGTTATTTGAGCGATAATGAATGTTTAAATCATGCTTGAATAGTGGATAGATCTATTTATTTTTGAAGAAGTATTGTCTAGCCTCTTTTGTCCTCAGCTCTCCCCAACCCCCTCTCAATTGTTTTCATTTTAAAGGAGCATGAATATATTTAAGGACTTTTAGAACCAGAAAGTAAAGCAGGAATTTTTAACTAAACATGCTGCATAATCACATGTATTATCAAAATATGGGGATCTAAAATACTAAGAATAAGTTGTCCATATTGAAATATCATGTACAGTCTATATATTATATAGACTGTACATTATATATACTATGTCTGCAAAAGAGACATAAATATTCTAAATAATAATAGCTATTATATGTGTGTGTTTCAGTAGCAAACATTTTATTGCATGTGAATTTTAATTTTGCTTAAAGAATATTTTCCATGATTTTCATTAGTAGCATAAAATAATTTTGTGTACATTTTTGTGTAACGATAAAAATATGTAAACTTCAAAAATTGTAATATACAATTTCATAAATATAGTATTCTTCCAAGTGCTGTTTTCTTATTCTGACTTTTTTCATTTTGATTGAAATATATGATTGACAAATAAATATATTTGAAGATTTATTCTTGAAAAATATCGAACTATTTTTTGGAAGAGTCAGTGGCAAGATAAAAACACAGGCATAACTTAGCTCTAAAATGCCAATAACAAAAAAAATGTCAATAACTGACAAAAGCATCCTATAAGGGCTGTCCGAAAAGTATTCAGTCATGTAATATGAAAATTGAGGCATTTATGGCTGAATTTCTTCCAGGCAGCCCTCCTATACCTATTTACTTTGTGTATTTGAGAAGATGAAGAACAGGTTCACAAACTTGAAACATACCCTTTGTTCTAGACTACCTTCTAAGGATTTTTGTATAGTGAACATCCTTGGGAGATGAAAACAGTGTCTTTCTCCAGAGTGGAGAGCAGGCATATCTGCCCACAAAGGATTCAGGGCCTCCGCTTCAGAATTCCTTTTCTGTAATGCAGCCTACTGGGTGCGAAGTTGTCACCTGGCCCACTTAGCATTACTCTGTGGAAAATGGAGCTCAAGGAACCAGCACAAGAAAATGCTGCTACTCTGCTACTGCTATTGCTGTGGGTAAAAAGAACCTTTATCTCTGACTGAGCAATCTCAGGCGTCTGGGACAGCATTCATGAAACTATGGCAGGCTAGTTTGTTACCTGGAAAAGAGGGTGAAATCTCAGATCCTTCAAAGTCCTTGATAGTAGTCATTAGTAGGAAAAAGGTGCAAGTAAAGTACCCCGAAAATAAACACTTTCCTACATGACTACTTAATCATAATGTGTACCTTATAGTAATCAAATAGCAGGTGTATCAGCTTTCATGTGGTACAAAACTTACATATTTGTGATAATACAATATTCTTATTTTTTAATAATTTGAAGTCTCTAAAAATGTGCATATTATAAACATATGCATATATATTCTGAGTTTAGCAGTCGTACAAAATAATTATAAAACTCCGCTACAATGTGTAACTTAGAGTTTTATATTAAATGCATATCAAATTTGAAATGTATTATATTTAAATGATGAACTATCTAGCCATATGAGTTCACAGTTCAAAACATGTAAATGATAGGGGATTTAGACTGTTACAGCATGTTCAAGAAGAAGTGATACTAAGTTATATAATTAAATTGACGAAGTACATTAACCTGTTCTCTTTTGATGAGCACTTCTTTTTCCTTGGCCATTGTACATTTCCCATGCTCAATTGTTATTTTTTTCTTCCATACTTAATAATACATGCTCAAGTTTTTTCCTTAAGAAAGAAAATATGATTTGATTTTTCCAGGAAATTTTATATTTTAAGTGGGCTTTTGGAAGGACTGTAAAAGGAAGTTATTTAAAAGCCTTTTTAATCAATCCAGGATGATAGAATTCCAAGTGGATAGAATGAAACTTTTCAGCATATAATGTGACTGACACCAGTGCTTATTTCAGTCCACAGAGGCTGTTTCTCTATCTCTTGAGCATATATTTACTCAAGTTATCTAAAAAATTAATAACATGATAGGTATAATCAACAATATGTGGAATCAGAAGACCTGGCTACAAATCTTACTCCAAGATTTGATAGCTGGATAAACTGACAAATGCCACTGAATTTCTCTGAGCTTTTATTTTCCTGATTCATAAAATAGGCAAACAATAACCAAATTTTCCTCTCACAGTTGTGATAAGGATCAAATTAAATGATGTGCTTGAATGTTCTTATAAATTATTGTTATGTACAAATTTATTATAACTAGGAAACATAAAAATGAGCAAAGAACTCTTGGGGCAGAATTGAATGATGTATGTGTCTTAATACTTGCCCAAATCCCTGTAAGTTTATATCACTAAATAAATCTGAAAGTTTATCAGCATCAATTTAATACTGCTATGATAGTTGGTCAGTTCTGAGCTAAGAACACACTGAAAATTCTTGTTTTATAATTTAAGAGAAAGATGCCAATGTCTGATTTCTTTTCACTCCTGGCCCTTGAGGAAGTTAACTTTACTAAAGTTAACTTTGAACAACCATCTAGACATAGCCTAGTAAAAATTGTTAGGTTTGTGAATGAAGAAAAGTCCTTGTAAGAAATGAGAGAGGGAAAAAAAAAAGACAGCTGTAAAAAATAAAAACATGGTGCCTAGATGTTTCTGCTTCATAATACTAAATTACAGAACATAATCTGAAATAGCAAATTTTCACAGGGCACTTATATGACCTAAGAATTCTGTGACAAACCAAATATTATTTGTGGTAAAAGAGGAATTACACATTCTCTAATATGTAATGCTTGGAAACACTATCTCTTAACTTTACTGAAAAACAAAAAAAGAAATGTTATTAGTTATGGCAATAAATGTGACTAAATTCAACTCTATAGTTAAAAAGGTAAAATTCTTCTTTGAGTTAAAAATATATTTACATACAGAAGCAAGTTAAATGTCAAATATAAGGGAGGCAGAATATGTAAATAAACCAGTACAAATCCATATAGTGTTCTCTAATTATAAAAAATCACATTAAAAAATATTTAATAATACTGGTTGGAAATTTTATAAGATAATATTTAATGAGAAAAGTAGAAAACAAAACTAAGTATAGATATAATTTTATTTCCGTTAAATGTATTGGGTGTAAAGAAGGCAGGGGAAATATCAGTATGATGACAGTAGTAATTGCTAGGTGGTATAATTACGCATGATTGTAAATTTTATGTTACTTTCAAATGTTTAATATTTAATATTCTATAATAGTCATATTTTACTTTTGCAATCAGAAATTTAAGAAGGAACATAAGAGTCAGTCATTGACAAATCCTGCAAAAAACGAGCCTATAAAAAGCTGCCTGCAAAAGAAGTTGAGGAAAAACAGAGGTAGAAGCAGAATTGACAACAAAGGAGATGGTTTGAAGATGAAGGAAACAGTCTCGAATACTGTGGTGCGATCCAGCAAGACGTAAATGAAAGAATCTATTGGGAAAGTCTAATTGAAAAAGTCATGGGAGGACTTTTCAACAGCAGTCTCAGGCCTTTGCCAGAGCTGTTTGCCAAACTCTGGGCTGCTATAGTTTGAAGAGTGAATGAAGGAAGAAATCATAGTCTATTCTTTTGAGGAATGTGGTTTTGAAAAGGAGAAAAATTGGGTTTTGGCTAGAGGATAATATAAAACTAAAGGTTTTGTTGCGGTTGTCTTTTGCTTGTTTGTTTTTAGGTATGAAAAGTTGGGCAAGAGTTGAATAATGTTACCATAGTGGTTAAAGGCAAAGGATTTGGAATCAGATGAACCAGGTTTGAATTTGGGGACCATACAGTAGATGCTATGCAATGTTACTGGGAGAGATTTTGGTCAGGGGACCAACTCAGTCAGGTAATTGTGAAGACATGTTAAACACTGCCTCTCTTCCACTTCTTGCACATTAAAAAAAAATCAAACTCTAAGTCAAAGCCTTTATTTAGTTCTTCAGTGGCTTTTTGGAATAAATTACACTTACAAAACATTTATAATGTTCAGTTTTGGATTCTTTATAGTGGAATTGAAATTTAAAGCCTTTAGGAAACAAAAGCTTGCTCAAACTTTTACAGATTGTTTCTATCCACATTTAATTCAACTATATTAATTATTTAACTTTATCAAGACTTTGCAAAACATTTGATTTAATTTTTATAGAAATATTTTAAAAAATTTCCTTCACATATATTTAAATTATTTACATAATATTTATTTATATTTAAAATGACATCAAGTGACACTGAAAAATAACCTCAGCTGACTCTTGGTAAACCTACAACTCAGTTGGAGGGTACATCAGGCTACAGGAAGGTGGCTGACCGGCTGACCATCTGAGAGCACTGGGTATGTTTTACAGAACAACAGGATGTTGGTTACCTGAGTATGTAGAGGTGGGTAAATAGAGTCTGCTATAGAAAAACTCAAGTGAACAAGCAATGGAGCAGGATCCTAATCCTAAAAAAAAAAAAAATCTATGCATTGAAATATATATGACCCAGAAGATATGTTTCTTATCAAGGCTCTAGGAGTAAAAGAATAACTATAATTAACTGTGAATCACATACCTTAATGATATACAATGAGAGAATTTCCGAAGTATAAAATGATAAAAACAAAAAAATATCTGAAACCCCATTAATCAGATATTGACATATTATTTGCAATAACTATGTATTTCATGAAATTTTGAATGCTTTCTTTGGCTGGAGATTGAAGAGATATCATTTTAGCAGGAATCTTTCAGGAGGTAAATTGAAAATTGGGGTCTCATTTTTGAGAAACTTACGTTGAAATGTATTTTGTTGCTATTTTTAATTCTCATTGTAAATTTCCAAGGAGCAACATGGACAGAACAAGTTATATACCTTTTCACTGTGTTTGAAATCAACCTTAATTTGCTAAAACTGGCACATTTGTGTGCTTTCTTGCTATGTGTATAGGCAAAGGAGAAGAGCTGTCCACGCCCTGATTCCTGTACACACTCCACCAGACTCACCGCTCAGGCATGTACACAATGCAGACTTCTGAGCTGAGACAAAGAGGTCTGGTCCAGGAGCATTTTCCAACAAAGTGATAGGCCAGAGAGAAAATTAAGCCATCAGCTGGGGAATGAAGAGAATCAGCCAGAATGACTGAATGGTTGGTTTGCCAAACTGGGAAATCTAGAGCAGGCAGCAGATTGCTGAGACAAAAAAAGAGATGGGACTGAGACATATGGAGGAAGGTGTGGGAACTCAAGGACCAATTTCCAGTCTGATGAACTTTCAGTACCATTGCTACATTTCTGTTTTTTGTGGCCTGTATTTCCTCTTTTGGAGATCAAGCCACCAGGACTGAAGGTGGAGTTCGTGCTGATTGCTACTGTCAGACAAGACTCAATTTCTTCTTCCTGAGGTGTCACATGGCACCACAACACATCACCTTCTGCCCCTCATTTTTACTGTCACCCCCTATTCCTCAGGACATTCTTCCTCAATTTTCAACAACTTATCTCTTTTATTGTTTTTCTATCCAACAATACTGTTTTTATTTTAGGCCATTTTAATACTTTAGCAGGGGTGAGATTAGGGTTAGGCAAGTACAAATCTCAGGAAGTCATTCACTCTCAGGGTCATGCCAGTGTTGCCTTCTTTTTCTTCACAGTAATGATTGCTATGCCAAGCAGGATCTCCAGGATGCTAGGAAATCATATTTTGTAGTTTCTTTACTCTGCTACCCTCCTACATGATAATTTCCTACCTTCTCCTCGCCCCTCAAACACCCAGCCCACTACCCCATCTAATACTAATTATTGAGTTTGCTTCCTACTTCAAGAACATTAAATATCATGGGGGAAAATATATATATGTGCGTGCGTGTGTGTGTGTGTATTCGCATGTGTGCATACATACTCATATATTTTATGTCATAATAAATTTTAGTTTTATAGCATTAAAATTTCTTTGATCAAAGTACTGATACATAAGAAAACAGTGCTTATGTTGTGACTGTGGGTCTGGCTGATAACTTTTTAAACTCAAAATTTCTAAATTTAAAAGCAATAGGGAAAAATCACAAGGAGAACAGACTAGACCACATAACAATTTTAAATTTCTAAATAGCATAAAACATCACAAATGCAATTTAAGAACAAGCACACAGGGTAAATATTATTTATCATGAGTAGAGCTGCAAGAAATTAATGTTCTTACCATGTAATCCTAAAGTAACTGAACAAAGCACAAAATATATAAAACAATCTTATAAACTTAGAGAAAATGTTAAATTTTATTAAGAAATACAAATTTACACATTAGAATCTTCTTTTTTAAAACCAAAGTAAAAATAAAAATTAATCTAAATTTTAAATAATTCTTTTATACTTACTGAAATTAAATAGTAAAATAAACTATTAATAAATAATTGAATTTAGAATAATAATTTTAAAACTAGGGCTGTAGTATTTTGGAAACTCATTTTTCTCTCAGTGCAATTTGAAAAAATATACTACATTTTTTAA
Organism: Lyroderma lyra; assembly: GCA_004026885.1. NCBI lineage: Eukaryota > Metazoa > Chordata > Mammalia > Chiroptera > Megadermatidae > Lyroderma > Lyroderma lyra. The sequence continues at coordinate 5,165 of PVJL010006637.1, read as the reverse complement.
AAGTATTTCTATCTTTTTTCTTTTTTTTTTTTTTTTGGTTGGTTCCCTGAGCAGGGATCCAGCCCAAGTCACGGTGATGAGAGCGCCAAAGCCTAGCCCTACACCACCCTTCTTTTTCATGTAATAATTTGACATCTGGGAATTATTTGCAGTTCAAAAGAAAGTAGCAGTTCAAAATACATGGATGTTGTGGGTGTGTATTTGTGCTTGTGTATATAGTGATTTTAGAATAGTAATTTTTTTCTAAAAAGCAAAAATTGGTGATGGGAATCTTATCTTTACAAAAATAAAGGGAAAAAAAGACAAATTCTGTATATCCATAGCATGGAGAATCATGCATCCATTAGAAATGCTATTTTTAAAAAGAGACTTTAATAACATGAGAAATTAGTTAACGTAATTTTAAAAAAAAATAATATAAACTTGTATCAGTATTTCCTCAATTCAGAAAAAAAAGTAGAGGAAAACAACAGGAAGGAAATAGAGCAAAATGTACACAACAGTTATACCTGAGTAGTATTACAGTGTTACAGGTGATTTTGATTATTTTAAAAAATGTTTATATTTTTAAATTGTTCTCAATCAGCATATTTTACTATCATACTCAGAGACTTAATTTTTTAATAATGAATACCATAAACAAATCAAATCACCATACCTTAGGCATGTCCTATAAAGAGTTGAGCAAAATCTCACACACACACACACACAAATGCTGTCCGGAAAAGATCCAGCCATAAATGCCTCTTTTTCCTATTACCTGGCTGGATACTTTTCAGACAGCTCTCAGGTTAATGTGTTAATCAACTCTGTTGACTTACTTTATTAAATATATTCCAGACTCTATGTTATTGCTCTATCCTCCTAATTTACTTGACTTTTATTTCTTTTTTTTTTTTCTCTTTCCATCACCATATATTTAGCTTCCCCCCCTCCTCTCCCACCCCCTCCCCTTTCTTGACTCCGTCTCTTCTTCCCTCCTTCCTTCAGTGCCTTTGTAATAAATGATATGGGAAATTACTTTAAAAGGCTCCTGGCAGCCACTTTTTTTTTGGCTACCTTGAATCTGCTTTTTTTCATAAATTAAGCTCTTTTGCTGTGGCTTACCTGGTCCTTGCACTGTGCATCTCAAATTTCTGCTTCTGTTGAGTTCCCACGTCATGGAAGCATAAGAGCCCTTTCTTTGGAGAGCAATGGTGGCAATTCCAGACAGACTTTCCCTACTTCTATTTTGTCTCGTACTAAATGCTCCCCCTTACCACCATTTCAAGTCTATAATGATCTATTTCTAACCACTTACCATCTGAGCCACTGCAATTTTCAGGGCTTTGCCAACTGAATGCCTGATTAGCTTCACTTATACCCCCAAACGTCTTTCTCAGTCCCTCTTTAGTAGGTCACAAAATAGTCAACATCGCTTAGAAACTTCCTTTTTTCCTCATTTCTCTTCCCCCTTCAACCCACCTTTTCTCTTTTGAGGATCCTTCTCTGATTGTTATTATCAGCTTACCTGCATGGTCTGGAGCCTCCAAGCTCATCAGATACCTCTTTTCTTAGGTACACCCTCATCTCTGGGAATTGTTCCTTCCCAGTAGCATTTACACAGATCACAAAACCACTAGACTTTAATTACAGTTCAATTCTGCTATTCTTCAAGTCAGAGGATGATTTTTGAGGTTTTGAGGCAGAAAAGAGTTAGCTCAGGAGCATTTCTACATTGACAGTGCATTTCTATGTGAACATGAAATATATTATAATCAAATATTTAAAGATAATTGGAAAAAAGTGATGGTAGGATCTTTGTTACTGTTACTGTTGTTATATTTAAAACTCAAACACCCATCTTCATACATTTAACAAGTTGCAACAATTAAGTACATGAATATGATCTATCACTGATAGTGTCCCATTTATATAAACAAAAATACCAGTTTCTAAATTTATGTCATGGCCAATGAAACTCCAGTTCCTTGCATATGTAGAACTTAAGCATCAGATGCATAAATGGCTTTACTGTATCTCCCTCAAACTTTACATTTGTTTTATTTCTCTTCCATGCCCAAATACTTCTTTATGTTCTGTATGGAAATGTTTGAGAAATTTCTGCACAATGAAACAGCAATATTAATAAGCTTTATTGAGTTGAGTCAACATCAGAATATCTAATATATTAACAACAACATTCTGTTTGTTATCTGCCAATATATCTTATAGCTACTACTTCAATGATTCTAACTCTGTATTTATAACATACATATGTATGTTTTTATACTAAATATCAATTAAGAAGCAACCATACAGCCTCAGTAAAATCATAAAAAGTTCACTAATTTTTTTTTGTATAAAACAAACAACTAGAGTCTATCACCAATTACATATTTTAAAAGCTAACTTGTATTTTACCTAAAGTAGATGCCTTTATCTGCATTTTCACTTCCCACAGTTTCAGTTACCCATGAGCAACCAGTCTGAAAACATTAAATGGAAAATTGCAGAAATAAATAATACATAAGATTTAATTAGTTCTGAGTAGCATGATGAAGTCTCACACTATCACTATCCTTCTCCATCCCACCTGGGACAGAATCATTCCTTAGTATCTATGTTATATATGCTTCTTGACCCTTAGTCACTTAGTAGCCACCTCAGTTATCAGATCAGCTTTCATGGTTTCTCAGTGCTTGTGTTCAAGTAAACCTTATATAGTCTAACACTATATCACAATGTCTGTCATTCATTCACCTCATGTCATCTCATCACACAGGCATTGTTAGACATTATTACAGCAAGAAAAGTGAGTACAGTACAGTAAGATATTTTGAGAGGGAGAAAGACCATATTTAAATTATTTTATACTGGTATAATTATTCTATTTTATTAGTCATTGTTGTTAATCTCTTACTGTGCCTAATTTGTAAATTAAACTTTACCATAGATGTATATAAATAGAATACACACAATTTTAGAATTAGGATAAACATAGTATATATCAGGTTCAGTACTATTAGATGCTTCAGGAATCCAATGGAGGTCCTGGAATGTATGGACCATATATGGAGGGACCGCTGTACTTTGTGCTTGCTATTGTTTATCTTTTTAAATAACCTATTCTGAATTGCCAGTCTCTCTCTAAAAATGACTTGTAGATCCTCCGTGATATGGGAACAGAGCAGAAGTAGAATTCTGGGTGATGCAACATAACAAGCAGAGGAGCTACTGGCACAGGGGCCCAATTCATGACACAAGTGGGAAATTTAAGTTTAAGGAGAAAGAAGAGACTGCCAGGAGCCTTTTTAAAGCAATTCCCCTAGACCATGAAATACAGAAGGAAACCAAGATTAGTAGCTGTAGATGAACATAATTATCAGTAGATAGGGTTCTAGATACCAGTCTTATCAGCCTAGCACGTTTTTTATGTTCCACAGCTTTTTATGATTTTCCTGGGATTTTTAAGGCATCATTTTGCTTCTGTGACCTTGACTTTGCTCTTCTGGTCTTCATGAGACAGTGCTGAAAGTAAACGTTGAGTCAGGGATGGTGCCCATAACTGCAGCCCAGTTTTGGGTCCATTTATTGGATAAGTACATCCCATGATTCATTAGGTTCTAGAACAGTGGTTCTCAACCTTCCTAATGCCGTGACCCTTTAAGACAGCTCCTCATGTTGTGGTGACCCCCATAAAATTATTTTTGTTGCTACTTCATAACTGTCATGTTGCTACTGTTATGAATCGTAATGTAAATATCTGATACGTGTTTTCCGATGGTCTTAGGCGACCCCTGTGAAAGGGGTCATGACCCACAGGTTGAGACCCGCTGTTCTAGAGGAATCTGTCCCAGCATTGGATGCCATAAATCACAGTATCTAGTACATGGGTGTGTGAAACTTTGTCAAATTCTTTTGAAAAGAGACAGAAAGCATTTTACATTTAGGATACTCTATCCAAGGTAACAGTTGATAATCATAAGTGTTGGGCAAAGGGCTTCCTATGGAGTATTAGGATCCTGCCTGGTGTTACTTAGAGTACAGGGAAACAATTCTTTCCAGATGCAGGGGTTCCAGGTGAAAGTCACAGATTTAATAATTTTTTATCATCAGGAGTTCTAATATGGCTGAAAAAGCTAAAGGAGGTACAAGAAAAGGTCTTGCTAAGAAGAACTCTCCAGGAGATCAATTACTATCATTGCTGGTTTTAAAATAGTCTTTGATGTGATCTGATAGTTGATTTGAACCATATTACTATAGGTAATTATTTATAGTAAAATTGAAGATGTGGGTAGAGTGAATTACATGGCCTGAAAACTATAGAAACAACAGAATGGGATATTTTGAGTTGAATAAAAACATGGTAGTGGGCCAAGTAGCCTAGACATATTGTCATTATGAAATATAGCACCATAGGATCTGCTCTCACATGATATTTACACAGTGAAGCTAGCCTATAGGCTAGAATTGCTATTCAAACAGCAGAAGTACTTTGATATGAGTGTTGTTAAAAAATAGAGACCACTAGAGGTCCAAGGTGCAGGATACTTGGTCTTGTCAGTTGATGTGGGGAAAACCAATTTCTTCAAGGTGGTATCCTTCTGTGATCTACAGTGTTCTTTACACAGTCCTCCCCTCCTCTACCGCATTGAGGCTGCACTCCATTCCCTTGCCCCTCCCTGTCCTGTGCTGGCTCTTGTCCTTTGAAAGGTCAAACCCAAGCCTCACCTCCACCTCTTCTTTTCTTTTTTTTGTTTGTTTGTTTTTGTTTTTGTAAATTCATTTTTATTGTTAGACTTATTGGGGTGACATCTGTTAGCAAGGATTACATAGGCTTCAGGCATACAATTCTACAGTGCATTGTCAACTTGATGTATAATAAGTTCACCACCTAATGTGACTTCTCTTTCCATCACCTTATATTTAGCTTCCCCACCTCCTCTCCCACCCCTCCCCTTTCTCCCCTCCCCATCCCACCCGTCCCCAAACAAACATTAAACTATTGATTGTGTCCATGGGTTATTTGTTTCTTCATTTCTTTTTTCTTTGCTTTCAGTTTTATATTCCGCATATGAGTGAAGTCATACAGTTCTTTGTTTTTTCTGTCTGGCTTATTTCACTAAGCATGATGATCTCCAGGTCCATCCATTTTGTTGCAAATGGCAATATTTCATCTTTTC